>JAHCHA010012533.1:36577-51074 GCA_027742795.1 Vigna hirtella
CGCATCGTCCTTGTGCTAAAAACCTTTTCTCTTTCTTAAATAAAAATACCAAAAAATATAAAATCTACAAAAACTATAAATATTAATACTTTCAAACGAACAAACCATATTGCTGGCTAGAACTACGTGATCCTTGATTCTCCATCAAAAGTGGAGATAAGTAGGAGCAAGGCTAGTACTTGTCAGGTTCACTTCCCAAAAATCCAAAATCATTTCAAAACAAATTTTCCAACAATTACCAAACAAACTACTCAAACAATTTCAAAAGAACTACGTAACCCTGATTTCTCATTTTGAATGAGAATACGTAGGAGCAAGGTCAATCCTTGTCGGGCCCAAGAAACTAAAAAATATATTTTGTTTATTTAGAATTTTATTTTAAGGGATAGTTAAACATTTTGAAAACCACATCATATTCGTGCATTTAGTTAAAGGTACTGCCTTAGGGCAGGCGTTGTAGGGTGCTAACACCTTCCCTACGCGTAACTGACTCCCGAACCTAGAATATGGTTTTCGTGGACCGTGTCTTATTATTTTATGGTTTTTCCGTAGTTTTCCAGAATAAACTATGGTGGCGACTCCAAATCTCACTTTTCGAAACCCGTTCCTTTTTTTGGATCGTCGTCCCGTCGCGATTCCGGTTGCGACAGCAAGGTAAAGGACTTTCTAATGTAGCGGAAACTTAATCGAATAAGTACAGAGTAAAGTCGATAAAAAGTAAAAGAGTAAGGATGAGAGAATTCAAACACTGCTTTTTATACTGGTTCGGCCAACTTGCCTATATCCAATGTCCTTCCAACCACACGAAGCAAATGCACTATAATGATCGAGGTTTTTACAACAAGGCTTTTATAGGGACCTTACGTCAAAAATATAAAACACCTCTCTAACCCTCTAATCAAATATAGGCAGTACAATAACTAGACTACCAGCAAGAATACCCTCTCCTGTTGTCTAAACCCTTTGAGACACCTCTCAAAGTCAAGAACGTTGCACGCTCTTCTTCTTGTAGTCACAATAGGGAACCTCAATCCAATCTTCACAAGATTGTAGACTCTGATCTCGCAGTTACACCCAAATGTGCATAATTGATCAGCCCTTTGAATAGACATCAAACTTGCTCTTCAAGAAATCTCAAGGAGATGATCACCACGGTCACTTCTTGATTCTTGGAGCTCTTTTCCTCTTTCTACAAGATAACACTTTCTGAAAAATATCATAAAAACTGTTAGATTCACAAAAGTTCTTACATAAATCAAATTCGCATCAATTTATAGTATAACACATCTCTGGCGCGTTTTAATCGACTAAGCTACTAATGCAGTCGAATATAACAATTTTGTTATAGTAGTTAGCAACAGTCAAAGCAATTAATTGAATTCGCAATTAATGCAGTCGAATGACATTTAATGTTTGGTCAACATATTTAAAAATATGACTCTTAGACAGTTATATCAAGCATTAACACAATTTCAAAACACTAACAGACTTAGTCGAATGCAACACGCATATACTCGACTATGTAACAGTGTAAATCATAGTTTTCAAAAACTTTCTCTTTGAAAAATCTCACAGAACACTTTGAAAAAGGTTTGTGTAAAGGCACGAGTTTTAATCGACTCATCCCCATAATGAAATCGACTTAAAACTGTTGTTTTGCCACACAATTAAAATTCAACATTAGTGCTTGTGGTTTTTCTCATCCAGAAACGTGTGTCATGCATTCATGTATAAAATCACATATATAACACAGTGAAATGCAATGAACAACACAACAACAGCACAATCATGTTCTCATATACACATATAACATGTAAGCATAGAACATGTAACACAAAATACACATGTGAGTTCCTGGCCTGGCAAGCTTCCATCAAGTTGTATCATGAGCTTAGGTCGTCCACGCACCAAGAGCTAAGCAATTCCTCCATATTTTCACTTCATTCCAGTTGTTTTCTTTGTTTCTGTTTTCGTGCTATTTATAGCGTACTAGTGTTGTTTTTTTAGTTTTGTTTTTGTACTAAATTCGTGTGTCCAGTAACTATTCTGTTCTTTACTATCTGTGTTCATGTTTTTCTATCATTTTAAACGGTGAATATCCATTGGTTGAGTCATTTCCAATTTTAGATTTTAATTTCAGTTTGTCAAGTCATGTACTCAAAATTCTGATGCAGTTTTTAATTTGTCATTAAATATAGTTTTCCTTTTTGGATGTGCTTGAGTTTAGATGAAGGTGAATTAATATATCAACCAAATAAGGCAATTAGATCTTAATCTAGCCTTGGTGATATGAGCAGAATCACTAAAACTCTTGTTCCAGTTTCAAATCTCATTGAAATATCATTTCTGGTTTAAGTTTTCTTTGAATATGTTTTAAGTCTTTGAAGTCTGTTCTGATGCATTGTCCACCACTGTTTGGTGTTGTCTAAGGTTGCAAATGGTATGGAAAACCATAACAAGCAATGAAATGCGTCTAGCATAGCTTGGTTGCCTCATAAACCAGAAACACCTACTATTTTTGTCTTATTTCAAGCTTTTCACCGTGCTTAAAATCCTTGGTTGTCTAATCTGAATTTAATTCATTCTAGCTAATAAATTCCAGCTTGATCTAGTGTATTAAGACTTCATTGAGTCATTTTCATTGTTGTTATAGCTTTTGAATCAATGAAACTTGATTTTGGTGGATTGTTGGAGTATTTTTCTGCATAAATTGGCCATAACAAAGTCTGATTTTGATTTTTGCTAATTCTGAGCTATTTAATAGCTTGAAGAAGTTTAAAATGATGTTTAAAAGTTGCTAGCAGATTTCAATTAGTAATATCTTGGCCTAAGTGCAGAGTTGTGTCTTAAACCATCACTTTTTGAGTTAAAATGGAAGTGGGATGATGATTTTGAGTTGCCAATAGTTTATAAGTTATTTTAGAGTTTGAACACACTCAAAATCATCAATTAAAGTGTCTTGAACTGTTAGTTGTGAGTTTAAGACATTTCCATACAGTTTTGAGTATCAAACCACCAAAGTCAGCCACTTTTTCTTGGTGTAGAGTTGAACATTAGGTCCTGTTTTGATGAATGTGCTTTGAAATCCAATTTAGCTTGTAGCAATACCTTGTTCAGTGATTAAAAATATAATTAAATGGTTAAAAGAAGCAAAGCAAAGTGTTAAAAGGGATTTTGAACCGTGCAGCCTAGTCCAAACCCAAAAACACAAAATTTGGGTTTCTTTAAGGCATTTCATCGAACACCTTCTGTTTTTATCAAACAGTTTCGTGCTAATTGTCTTTCAACCTACATTTTGAGTTTTCTTGCTTTCTTAATCTGTTCTAGCACCTTTCTTAGGATCCATTTGAGTGCCTACTTCTGTTCTAAACCTATTTTATTGCTTTTAAGCTTTTTGGCCTCTTAAATTGTCCAATTCAAGTCAAGTTTTGGTGTTGAAACTGGACGTTCTATTTGAATTTAAAAAGGATAAATAAAAAAAGGGAGCGACCTTTGGGTTTGGTTAATGAATAATACGTCACATGCCCAAGAAATTGGACGTTTATTGGTTGTTTAAAGGAAAAAGAAATAAAAAGGGAGTAATCTGGCTAACAATAATACTTCGAAGTCTGAGAAATGACGTTAACCTCTTCATTTCATAACTTTTCTATTCAATGTAATGATGTAACATTAAAAATGTCAATTACAATCATACAAGTCATTTAATGAATTTAAATAATTCAATCATCATTCACTAATGTTAGTGCCAAAAGAGAATTTTATTAATATTCAAAAGATGATTGATGACAACCAGCAAAACAAAATATGGCATAAGAAGTCATTGATTACAAAATTAAAATCAAACAACCAAAATCCATATTCTTTTGTTGCAGAATTATTGTTGATCACTTTCTGGTTGTTCACATCACCTTCCTTTCCATTTTGTCGGTGATTTTTCAATCCTTAGAGTCTTTTGTCAATGATTGTGTCAACTTTCAATTTACTTGAGCCCCAAGAATCTTTTTAGCGATTCTGACATACAAAAGATGATTACAACCAGCTAAACAATAGATGGCTTAAGAAGCCAGTGATTACAAAATTAAAATCAAACAACAAAAATCCATATTCTTCTGTTGCAGTCAGCTTTCAATTTACTTGAGTCCCAAGAATCTTTTTGAGCGATTCTGACATACAATCTATTTTCACCGCATAACCATATAGCCCACTCATCTTCTTCAATTTTTGTCGAATCTGTTTTGTTTGCACTCTAAGAATCAGATATGGGATAGACTTGCTGATGATCATCATTTTTTCTCTTGGTGAATCCAATAAGTCCTTGATGACGAATCCAAATTTGAAAGAGAAAGCCTTCTTTGCTGATCGGTTGATAAACGACAATCCCAATCCAAACCTCTTTGATCAACTTCATATCAACCCCCTTGACTTTGTTACAAAATGTTTCTTCACTCATCTCTAAGTTGGAGTAGAACACGCTCACCAGTTTCAATATCTATGAGAAACCACGGTTTTAATCTTCCTTAGACTAAAAACCTTCCGTCGAATGTCTTCATCACTAATCCAACCTGTAGGATTAACATTCCTTGCAATCCGGGCAACCTTCCATTTTCTTCTTGATGATGAAGAAGTCATTTCTGATCAGATTGTGGAACTTCTTTCACATTTCTAGGGTTTGTAACTCTTCAGTTTAGAAAACATTGAGTGCGTTTTCAAATATAGTATTTATAAAGTTGTGCATCAAATCTTATCACTTTCAGGCCCAACTAAAATTTTCAATCTTATATATCCCAATAAAATAATTACAGGAACGACGAATTGATAAAGAGTTCGACGTTTTATTATGCGGTTGAAGTTGAACTCTGACAATATAAGGATTGACTTGATGGGCGACGAATTTCTAAAGGGTTCGACGTATTATTATGCGGAACTCTGACAATATAATTTTCAATCTTATTATATATCCCAATAAAATAATTTCAGCAACGACGAACTTCTAAAGGGTTCGACGTTTTATTATGCAGAACTCTGACAATATAATTTTCAATCTTATATATCCCAATAGAATAATTTCAGCAACGATGAATTTCTACAGGGTTCGACGTTTTATTCTCTGACAATGTAAGGATTGACTTGATGGGCATTTGAGTAGTTGGGCGCATTAGTGGCTCCCAGCATTTTCTTTAAATACAGTTTCGGATCCTTTGGAACTACCCTTTGAAAACCTATACTACAGAGCTTCCGTAACCAAATTCATGTTAACTTTTTCGTTAGGATTGCCATCAGTTCCTCTACTAAACGAAGACATTTATTGGTTAACGATAAAGGCACGGTGGAAATCCTGAGGAAAATGTTAACACTTATGAATTTCAAAAACATTATCCATTATTTTTCTGTTTTTTATTTAATTCCTGTGGTTTTTTAATGTTGTTTCTTGTTCATGTAAAATCCTGAGGAAAATATTAACAATTATGAATTTCAAAAACATTCTCCATTGTTTTTCTGTTTTTTTTATTTAATTTCTGTGTTTTTAATAGTTATGTAGTTTTTTTTAACAGGGAAATTAAAAGTTAATAAACTTCAAGGTTTAAAAATGAATACTTCTACAGGCAAATAAACCGTCATATAGTTTGATTAAATCTATCATGTATCATTGTCAGAAACAAAATTCTTAAACCCTTCTTGTAAATGTCTAAATCATGTTCTCAGATGGCTTCTTCATCTTCATGGCGTGGAAAGAAGGCTCCACACCTTCTAAGAAATGCTAGTCCAAATGGGTGGATCAGTGATGACGAAGAACGATACAAATTTGGATGTTATAGAAAACTCTTCAAGGTGGTCCCTCATAAGTTCTTGGATGTGGAATTATACAGAAGGGAGGGGTTTATCTTTCAAGAATGGCTTGTAGATGTTGGTCTTCTAAAATTTGTAGAAATGACCGGTGATTGCTATCCTGACCTGGTATAGGTCTTCTACCACAATCTGAAGGTTGTCGATGGTGTTATATGCTCTCGGGTGAAAGGTGTCGATATTAAAATTGATGACGAGATGTGGCTATCTTTTACTGGTCTCAAAGCAGAAGGCTTCATGTCTCATGAAAGAAATTCTGAACTCAACCAATGGACTAACAAGAAGAAAATTTATAAGGAATATCTGAGAAGTCCAACAAGGCTAAAGGTATACAAGCCATATCTACTTGATGGTTTGAAAATGGAAGAAAAAATGTGTGCTTTTGTACTTACTTGGGTAATACTACCTGGAAGATGTTTACGTGATCGTCTAACTACTGCAGATTTATTTTTGGTTCATGCCATAAAAACCCGGATACGAACCAACTGGGTTGCTGTCATGAGTTAGCACATGATTGAAATTGCAAGTAGTCATGGACATATTTTGCCATATGGTGTTTTTATCAGTCGTGTATTGAAGCATCATCAAGTTGATCTTACTGGTGAAAAAAAAATTGGTGCACGAATCAAATGAAATAGGAAAAGCCGCATTGAGACATAATGGTCTAAAGAAAACAAAAGATGGCTGGGTGTTCAAGGATGTTGACGAAACTTCTTCTACCTCTACTCCACAGACTGAGTTTGAAAGATTTGTTGTGGATCAATTTCGAATGCTTTCAACAGGAATTTCAAAAGTTGAAAAATCTCTGATCATGATTCACAAGAAATTAGATGAAGACAATGCTCTCATAACTCCCTCAACAAGTGAATTTGATGATGAAGACGACATAACAGAAGTTGAGTCTATGGAGACATCTGACTCAGATTAGGAAGAAGAGTCCATTTTAGTTTATTTTTCTGAAATTAATGTAATATTTTAATATATTTTAGTATATTTTTGTATATTTGAACTCTGTTTGAAATTTTAATATATACTTTTCGTGGTTATGTTTTCATATTTTTCCTTTGTTTAATGTTATTATGGGTTTTTTTTTAAAAATAGGAAAAAATGAATGTTACGTCGCATATTGTAAAAGTTGACGTCAAAGATCAAGTCCATATTTATAAATAGACTTGCTCATGCTTGATCTAGTCCTCCACTCCAAAAATTTAGTCGTAATTTTTCATCTGATATCATATTTTTTATGGTTCCTCATAGCTCTTCCAAGGTCACAGAAGTTAGGGTGACACATGAAAGAGCTATACGAGACATAAGAAATAAGTTAACAAATTTGGATTTCGTTTCAAGTAGTTCAATTTCATTCATATTCATAGTGATTACAATCAGATTAGAAGCAAAACAAACACATAATAGAAACACAAAACCGACTCCATACTAAAATTCTAAGCCTCTATTCTAATTTAGAATGTTTCCATTGAACCCTCCTCACTAGACTCTTCACTTGAATCTTCAGTTGGAGAATCGTTTTTATTCTTTTTCTCATGCAGAACGTCTATCTTCTGTTCAAGTCTCCTGAGTTTTTCAACAACAAATCTTTGAAAATTTGTTTCAGGGATGAAGTTGGTGCGGTCTTCATTTAGTGCAGGTGTGCTTCCAGAACTTTGAACCATATTCTCTTCATCCTTGAAGCACCATCCCTTTGTGGTCTTCACAAGGCCAATGGAAGTCAAGGTGTTTCTATTTATCACATTTGATCAGTTACAAGAGCATTTTTCTTTTCACCACCAACATTCACACCTTGAAGGGTCAGGATTTTGCTGATAAACACAACATATGGTAGATGTCGTGCATGTTTGGTTCCTGCATCAATCATATGATCTTTTATTACTTCAACCCAATTGGTAGGAACATCTTCAAAACTGGACCGCTCCTTTAAGCGGAAAGTGGCAGTAAAGTGAAGAAGTGGTTGGTGAAGGCAATGCACGGTAGGTGTTTATGAAAATGTCCGGTGCGGTTTTGGGAGTGTGTATGTAGTGGTTCTACCTCAGAGAGCCTTCTAATAGGGAAGGAAGCTAGAGAATGAGTGTGCTAAAGTGGCACAATGCAGTGAACTTGAAGAAGAAGCGGTTGGAAACAATTCAACAACATTTCACTATATCAATTCAAGTTGGATTTTACAAGAGATCAAGCTCTCTTTTATAAATGAAGAAGAGCTATGATCCGTGCAGAGAAAGCTACACAAAGTACATTTAAAACGTGTCGGATACATATCAAAACGTGTATGAACTAAATGACATGTGCAAGAGATGTTGGTCGTGTGTTCCGTGTGGAAAATGTGGAGAATGTGCTCACGTGAAGAATGCTACACGGGTGGACCTATTGATGGGGCTGTCGAGGCCCATACAAATATGATGTGCATTAAAGAATGCAATATAGTGCTAGGAAGTGACTCTTAGGTCATCTCTCAAGGACCAAATGTGGTTCAGTCAATAGGTCGAACACTTAGTGGGGGGTTGTGAATGTTTTTGAATTACAAATTAACAACATAGATGAAAATAAAACGTTGATTAAAAACGGTTGGTCACTAGTTCAATTATAATGTTCCAATCCCAGATTAACAACAGTTATACACTACTCTCACCCCTAATCCAACAAAAATTAATCAACTAAGCGAAGATCAATTTAGTTTTCATAAAAGCGAATTAAGCAAATGCAGTGCACGCATTCAATCAATTTAACGCTACCACAGATTAAGCATTTGTGACTCTAATCAGCTAAGAGGAGATTAAATACAATTAGGCAACTAAGGGTGTACCAAATTGCAAGCTCAAATAAGATTAAACATGATACAAGGCAAGAACAGTGAAATACCAATTAATCTCAAGGAACCATTGTAATCTTCCTAGCTTCCAACCAAAAAAGATTTAAACTTCCATTAAATGAAATTAGATGCAGCAAAGCATATTATAATGCATGAAAACGAAATTAAAACAATAAAAACAAAACTAAAACAGTAATAACGAAATTAAAACAGTAAAAACGAAACTTCTACAGTAAAAAAAAAAATGTCAACAATATAAAATAATAAAAACAAATCTGGAACAGAAAACTGTAGTACAGAAAACGAAAATACAGAAAACAGTAAATACAAAAAAGAGTAAATACAAAAAATGAAAATACAGCAGTACATAATCACAGCAATACAGAAAATATAGAATTTCAGAAACACAGACTGCATTAATACAGAAACAGTAAAACAAAATACAGAAAAACAAAAATAGTAAAGCAGAAAACAGTAAATTGCAAAATATAGAAACAAAATTAGGATTACTCCAGCAGAATACAGATAATGAAATTACAGTGAATAATTGAAAATGAAATAATCAACAGCAGAAGAAAAACAACAACAGAAATTAAATTACATTAGCAAAATTTAAATCACAGTAGAACAGAAACAGTAAAACAGATCTGGAATTTCAGTAGCAGAAAATCAAATCAAACTGTGAATTAAAGTGAAATTGTAGAGGAATTCATTACAGCAAAGAAGAGGAAAACAAAATTAGAACCTAAACATCCAGCTACAAGGCCCTTGCAACGTCCCCAAAAATGGGGAGAAGAAGAAAGTTGCCCCCTTTCTACATTTCAGCAACGTCCAGCCAGTGAAAGGAAGGTGTGATGCCTTTCCCAATCTAATTTTTGCTTCTTATAAACCCATATTCCAACTTTGCCCTTCCAATTTTGGCCTAATTTCTAATTTGTCCCAAATTACATTGAAATGGAATTCAAATGCAAATTACAACGAAATAAAATAAGAAAAATTACAATATAAATGATGTGGCATCTCTCTTTAAGTCCCAAAATAAAATTCCAAAATTGCCCTGAAAATAATAATAGGAATAGTTAAGCTCAAATAATTCAAATTAATTAAAATAAGAATTATTAGTCAAATTAAACCCAAATAGTGAAAATGATACAATAATTGAGAATTAAACACCATTCACTAATATAATTCGGTACAAAAAGCTAAGTGAATAGTAGAAATAATGATTCATCAAAATAGACCACACTTAGTCTTTTGCACTCCTGGGCAAAATCAAGACTCAGAACAAGGAACAATTCAGAAGACACAAGAGAGTGACAACATCTGCACACTGAAACAAAAAGACACACAAGAAAACAAATCGGTTTACACAATTCTCAATGAATCCTGGAAAGAGAAAAGGAGTAGAACACATCCATCAGATAGATAATCAGAGGAAGCAAATACTCATGGAAATCATCCAAGCAATTCAAGACATGGCAAAATAATCAATCAGCTCAAGAGGTGAATCAAAAACAACAGAATCTCAAAAATGCACTATCAATGTTTCTCTCAAGTGTCTAGGGTAAACAATGTCAACTCAATGCACTCAAGAAAACAAACACAAACAGACTTGGCAAGCTTCTAATATCAACACTCAAAACATATGCATATTCAAATCAAAAGGTCTTTTCATGGTTGTAATGGGGCCAAGGACAAGGGAGGATATAGTATGGATGAGAAGATATAAACCAAAATAAATAGAGGAGCAATGGGGAACAAGTGTAAACAAAGTCAAATCACAACCAAAACCTCTAATTCAATCCTCTTCTTGACTCTATTATTCACAATTTTTTTTTCTCTATTTTTTTTCTTTCTTTCCTCATCTTGTCTATTTTTCTTTTCTCTCACTTTAGGATACAACTGTACGAGACAAGATACACAACATATTTACAAAAATATAGAAGAACCAACTAGCCAATTCATCATAATCCCTAGGGAGACCACACTTGTTCCCAAAACACTTCCAAAGTTCCAAAATTCCCTAAGGTTAAGGTAAACATGGTTTTTCACTTAAGGGTGATTAATGAGCTTGAAAACAAAGAACAGGGGAAAAGCATAGGCTCAAAGGGTTTATCAAAGGATCAAAACAAGGGAGGCTTATTTGGCTAGAGAGGCTCAAGAACAAAACTGCCTTTATCACTTTCAAAATTGCATATCCATCAAGAACTATCAAAAAGAGTCAAACCAAGACATATGTGCAAGCAATCAAGAGATACATCACACAAGAAAGAACATAAAGTGGCTCAAATCTCACATAGGGTATTTGTCACAATCAATTCAACCTCTCAAACATCATAATCATCTTCCCACGCAAAGAAAAGCAAGAGTTTCAAACCATAAGTATCAATCAAGTGAAGTGAAAGACGAGTCTACAACTTAAACAAAATCCAGAAATGAAGAGAATCATGCAAAATTGTATACAAGACACGATAAAAACAACCTAAAATAGAAAAAAAAAATTAACAAAGAAAACAAAAACTAACAAAGAAAAATCAAAATCTCCCCCAATAGACCACACTTAAACTACATAGTGTGCTCAATGTGTCATAAGCATAAGATTATAAATCAAAATAGTGAACAAATCATGGACAAGTGCAATAAAATTAGGGAACGGGAGAAGGGAAAAGAAAACTCCCCTGATCATGGTGGCAGTTGCCAATTTTGGACTATCAAGGAAACGTTTTCCACCACTGGATCCAACAAGGAAGTTTTGAGGAAGAATTGCTTCATCCTCCAGATTTGATCTAGTAGGGAAATTTCTTCCACAGTTGGATCTAAGAAGCAAAGATTGTTGATGAGCGGGTTCATCCGGTGCTTGTTGATACTCAAGCTGTTTTGTAGGCTCGCACCTTTATCTTCCACCGTGGGTGTTTGTTGATCAAATTCATGTGTACCTCCTGCAACATGGTTAGTGCAATGTGGTTCCAAAGAAATGACATGCAGGGGTATAACAACCAATCCCAGTGTAACAGGCTGAACCTCATATATACTCTCACAACATGAATCACTTTCAAATTTAGAAGCAATATCAATAACAGACTCAGATTCATGTTCAGTGCATGGAGAATAAACATTCAGATGTGATAGCAAAAAGTGGTTCTCATTATGCAGAGAGGGAGAATTAAAAGCATGCTCATCAATAATACAATCATCAACATACCTATCAACTGCATAATCATGAACAACATAATTGTCAACAGCATAATCAAACTGAGGTATGTTTACCTCCATTTCCCTAAATATGGCTGAAGTGGTGGAAGATGATGATGGTCTACCTATCTCAAAAGTGTTGCTCATATCTGTCTGTTCCTTAAAATCTTCATCAGTCTCCTCAAATGCAAGAGTAGGGACATAGGGCGGTAGGAAAGTAGGTGGCATAGTAGTAAACTCATGACTCTGCTCCTCATCTCCTATGTGGATGACACTGAAATCATCAGGAATCGGAACAATCTAAAATGGTGATTCCTCTAAATCTTGAGACTGTTCTTGATTGAGTTGAGAGGCCATCTGTCCTATCTGATCAGTCAAACTCTGAATGACAGTTCTCTTTTCCTGTTGAAATTCCATGTTCTCTTACTGAAACTGCATGTTCTCTTGCTGAAAATGAAGGTTCTACATGGTCATTTGCTCCAAGAACTCCTGCAATGTAGGCTCAAAAGTAGAAGGCTGAGGAGCTATTTGGGCAGGCTCATAAAGCTGCAATTGTTGTTGTTGAAAGACTGGCAGAGGCATACAAGTATTTTGGAATGGTGGTTCTTGATATTGATGTTGTGGGGTATCATACCATTCCATGTTCGGATCATTCCACCCAGGATCGTTGTTGTAACCATACTGCACAAGGAAGAATTTGTCCAAAAACTGATGCTCAAGATCTTCCCAACTGGTGACGGATCCTGGAGGAAGACAATATTCCCAATCTTTTGCTTCTCCTTGTCATGAGTGCGGAAATGCCCTTAAGAAAATGTGATCATCCAGGACATCTGGAGGTTTCATTGCAGAGAAAATGAGATGAAACTCCTTCAAATGTTTATGTGGGCATTCACCTGCAAAACCATGAAACTAGGGCAGCAAATGTATCAGTCCAGTGTTGAAAACGCAACGAACATCCTCCTCATCAAGGGGAGCCCGCTCCCAAGGAGCACTCTTAGGAGTTAGAGGATGAGTCATATTGTTCTCAACATAGAAATCAACCGAATATACATGAGAACTAAACTCAGAGTTAGATGCAGAAGGAGAATCATAATTATAGGCACAAGCAGAAGAAGCAGTATTCACATAATCAAAATAGGTAGACATGGTGAAAGTAGGGGGCGAAAGGAAGAATGCAATGAATATATGCAACTAAAGCTATCTAAATGCAACACACATTGACACAACAAAAGACTTAAGATCGAACCGTTGGTCCCCAACAACGACGCCAAAATTTGATGGGGCTGTCACGGCCCATACAAATTTGATGTGCATTAAAGAATGAAGTATAGTGCTAGGAAGTGACTCCTAGGTCGTCTCCCAAGGACCAAATGTGGCTCAGCAAATAGGTCGAACACTTAGTGGGGGGTTGTGAATGTTTTTGAATTACAAATTAACAACATAGATGAAAATAAGACGTTGATTAAAAACGGTTGGTCACTCGTTCAATTACAATGTTCCAATCCCAGATTAACAATAGTTATACACTACTCTCACCCCTAATCCAACACAAATTAATCAATTAAGTGAAGATCAATTTAGTTTTCATAAAAACGAATTAAGCAAACGCAGTGCACGCATTCAATCAATTTAACGCTACCACAGATTAAGCATCTGTGACTCTAATCAACTAAGAGGAGATTAAATACAATTACGCAACTAAGGGTGTACCTAATTGCAAGCTCAAATAAGATTAAACATGATACAAGGCAAGAACAGTAAAATACCAATTAACAGTGCATAAATCTCAAGGAACCATTGTAATCTTCCGAGTTTCCAACCAAAACAGATTTAAAGTTCCATTAAATGAAATTAGATGCAGCAAAACATATTATAATGCATGAAAACGAAATTAAACAGTAAAAACAAAATTAAAATAGTAAGAACGAAATTAAAACAGTAAAAACGAAACTGCTACAGTCAAAATGAAATTTCAGCAACATAAAATAATAAAAACAAATTTGGAACAGAAAACTGCAGTACAAAAAACAAAAATACAGAAAACGAAAATATAGAAAACATTGAATATAGAAAACAGTAAATACAAAAAATGAAATTATAGCAATACAAAATAACAGCAATACTGAAAATATAGAATTTCATAAACACAAATTGCATTAATACAGAAACAGTAAAAAACAATACAGAAAAATAGAAAAGAGTAAAGCAGAAAATAGTAAATTGCAAAATATAGAAACAGAATCAGGATTACTCCAGCAAAATACAGAAAACGAAATTACAGTGAATAATTGAAAATGAAATAATCAATAGTAGAAGAAAAACAACAACTGAAATTAAATTGTAGAAAAACATAATACGAAAATTAAATTACAGTAGAAATTAAATTACAACAGCAATATTTAAATCACAGCAGAACAGAAACAGTAAAACAGATCTGGTATTTCAGCAGCAGAAAAAGAAATCAAATTGTAAATTGAACTGAAATTGTAGATGAATTTATTATAACAAAGAAGAGGAAAACAAAATTAGAACCTAAACATCTAGCTACAAGGCCCTTGGAACATCCCCAAAAATGGGGAGAAGAAGAAAGTTGCCCCTTTTCTACATTTCAGCAACGTCCAGCCAGTGAAAGGAAGGGGA
>JAHCHA010012534.1:0-11740 GCA_027742795.1 Vigna hirtella
ACCAATTTATGTGGTTCAGTCTCAGATTTTACACACGAAGTGGGGGGGGTTTGTGGATGTTTTTGACACTGAAAAATAAAATAAATTAAAAACAACTGAATTTTAAATAAAACAGAATTTAAAAACTTTTGAAATAAATTTTAAACACGGTAAAAATGGAACAGTAAAAATCCAGAAACGGTAAAATTTAACGATGCAGAAAACAATAAACGGTAAAATAAAGAGACGGTAAAAATGAAACACTTAAATGAAAATGAAATTTAACTTTTTCTGAAAACGTAAATCAACGGGTGCAGTGAAAATAAAAATTGTGAAGCAACTGAATAACGTTTGAGAATGTAAATTGAAAACATAACTCTGACAAATTTAAAATGCTCAACTGAATTTTATAGCAAAACAGAATTGGAATTAAAATGCAGAATTGAAATTGTAATTGACAAAATGCAGTACATGGAACATGCAAATGAAGTCAAACACAAAACCTCCCTAGAGGGGAGGAGAAAACCAAACCCAGAACGTAAATAGCTTCCTAATTCCTACTCCTAAAATCTAATACTAAAATCTAATGGTGAAATCTCTCTTCATTGTCCTACTGCTGCTCCTGGTTTTATAACCAATTTTCTGAACCCGTGAGCCTCTCCTTTTGCCAATTAATATTGTCCTCTTCTTCCTCATTTATCCTGCACATTCTTTTTTTATTGCTCACGGGTGCTTGTTCCTTCTCCGTTCCAATCAGCTGATCGTGATGCTACCCACGTGAATTCCTCTATGGGTCTTGTTGCTGTTTTGGATGCTTGAAGCCATTTCCTTTGATGGACCGTGACTGTTCCAGCCCTTCATGGCTCCTTCCCTTGCTGTTGGACCATTGCTTCTTTGCATGTGGCTGGTGGACGTAAAGATCGTGTAGAACGACTTGTGAATGCTGTGGTCTTCTCTCCAAGATGCTGGATGGTCCTCTGCTTGCTCTCGCTGAAGTATTGGCTTCTGTTTCCAGCTTCTGCAAGCTTGCTGCTGTGCACTTTATTCAACCAACCTCCCCTTCATTTACGCTGCAGGTGGCAGATCCAACACACGTCCTTCTCTTCTCCTTCATCCTTCCAAGCATGAACCAATGAAAAAGATTGAAGAAGTCTTCTCGGTGGTGGCTACTGCTGGACGGGAAGCTCCTTCTCAGCTGCTGGAATGCTACCTACGTGCTGCAGCTGTGAAGAGTTTGCTTGCTGGATTGCTTCGTTGTGTGGCAGAAAACTTCCCAAGCTATTGTGCTGGATATGAGGCCGTGAGTGCTTCTATCAGTTCATTTCAATGTGGCTGGACAAGACTAATGCTGGATCGTGAATGTATTGTGGAGTGGAAGAGCAAATAAATCTGCACATGCTTAAGCCAAAGTGCCGTGAAATGTGAGCTGGATACCACCTTAATTAAATTATGTGAATCTCTTCAATTGATGGCTTCAGATTCACGTTCCAGCAGAGAGTTTGGTGGTTCCCACCTTTCACTTCTTTAAGTTTGCTAAAGTAAATTGTCCACATAAGGCCATCCTATTCTTTTCCAAATCTGCAAAAAAACGTGGCTGCAATTTCAATATAGTGCCCCCTTTTTCTTTTGTTTCCAACTAAGGCTAATAGGATGAATGGCCGTGGCCTTCTTTGGTTGCTTTTCCAAATTGCCCATTCAATTACAATTCATGTTGCAAGGCAAAGGTGTGGCGGCTCCCACCTGAATTCAAAAAGATGTTTTTGTTGGATGCTTGCTAAAACAACTTACACCGTGATTCACCTCCTTATTAATAATTCAATAAGTTTCAGCATTTCATTATAGAGCCCTTCCAATGTGATGTGTGCTTTGCTGCCAACGTGGATTGGTCATGGACCATGCTATTGTTTTCCAATTCATTTGATAAAAACTGTGGGTTGAATGCAAGGTGGTCCCTCTCCATCATTTTATGTTTGCCAACGTGAAATGGACAATGGCATGATATTGTCTTCAAAGTTATTTTGATAAAACCGTGAGGTGTAGGCCGTGTGCTTGTTTGCTGGTTCCATCTGTCCATCATAAAATTTTCAATTTGGAATAAGCTTCATTACGTATGGAAAGTGAAAATCTCATTTTAGTTTAGCATGTAATTGATGAGAAATTTTTTCTTTTCAGTCCCAAAATATTATCCAACAATTTTCCTGCATTCAATAATGTAGATAATTAGTCTCAGATAATTCAAATTAATTAAAATAAGAATTTCTGATCAAATTGAGCACAATTAGAAAAAATGGGAAAATACTGAACAATTAAGCACAATTCCCTGATTAATTCTAGCACAATAAACTAAGTGAAGTGAAGAAAATAATGATTCATCACCAGCATCAATAGCTCGTTCGAAAAACACAACACTTTGAGCGATTGAAGGAGAAAGGGAATTGAGGATCCATGACATTAACAGAGTGTTACATCTTTCCCTAGAGGGGTATAAGGGATCAGTGGGTGCTGGGATGGGGATGTTGCCATTGAGGAAACCCATCTTGTTTTTAGAGATGAGGGCCATTCGGAAGGAACGAGACCATGACTGGAAGTTGTTGGCCGAAAGAGGTGGGGAAACCACAACAGATGAAGGGCTCTCACTTGGGTGTATGTAGAAGGGGCTGGAAGGATTTTGGTTGGGATCGACAAAGAGAGGAGGAGGTAGAATATTTTCGTCCTCATTTCCAGAGGAGCCTGAATCGACCATGAAAGAGGTAAGCTAGAAAAAGCTTGAACCTTTAGAGGGCTCTTGATACCATAACAGAAACCATAACAGTAAAAATGGAAGAAAGGTAAT
The DNA here is from genome assembly GCA_027742795.1 of Vigna hirtella. Classification (NCBI taxonomy): domain Eukaryota; kingdom Viridiplantae; phylum Streptophyta; class Magnoliopsida; order Fabales; family Fabaceae; genus Vigna; species Vigna hirtella. The sequence continues at coordinate 2,813 of JAHCHA010012534.1, forward strand.
TTGTATAAAAGTCAGTCCATTATTCTCAAAATGATTACATCATATATATATTGTGCAAAAGGAATGGGTGTGTCCTAAAATCTTGGAGGATAAAAGCATATTTTGTACTACCTATTGAGAGTTCATTGTTGTTCTAGAATGTCCACTAAAACAGAAAAGATTCCTCTACTATGCTACCATCTGTTATTGATTACGTGGTATTCAAAACAGAATTATAAGGTTTTTCTATTATTAATCACACCCAGCATGTTTATATAATTAACTTAAATGAAATTTATAAAGCAATAGTGTAACCCACATACCAAACTAAACATTATGACAACTTGGAGACCGAACTGTTTCTCACTACCAAAGAACATGACCGTACGGTACATAATAAGTACGGCTAAAAAGGTGATCGAACATTTATATGGACCGACCACTAAAAGATACCGAGTACAACATAATCGAATCCTAGTAGAAAGTCAATTACTAACACAATACCGAACTCTTAAAACAAAACATACACCTCAGACTGGACACTCTGGACCTAGGTAGAATACTCAAATATAACTAATCACTAAATTATCCGAATACTAGAATGATATCTAATACTAGAACTAGACCGATTACTAGAGTAATACCGAGCACTATGACCAGACTGAAAACTATATTTAAACCAAATTCTAAATAATGCTGAATACTAGTGTAATAAGGAACACAAATGTAAGATCAAACACTAGTGTACTACAAAACACTAGTGTAAGACCGAACGCTAGTGTACTACGTAACATTAGTGTAAAACCGAATGCTAGTGTACTACGGAACACTAGTGTAAAACCGAACGATCATTAACTGAAGCTCTAAAGAAACAGTTACAACCGAACATAAGAAAATATCGAGTGATCAACACAGAACCCTCAGCAAAACTACGTAATTCTGTAGAATGACTACTGTTAGGCGTTTTCGGCAAGTGTACCGAATCGCTTCAAGTAATATAAAATGGTAAGTCCAAGTATCGTTTTCCCAAGAGACTCGTAATACTAAAGAATTGTGCGATTAACAACTCATCTAGACTCAATAACATAACATCAATTTATAACAAGTGCAGAAACATAAATTCACAAGTAATTACAAGGTTGGACTTTGGTATTGAAGGCACTTGGAAATGGAAAAGACTAGGAATGGTATGAAATGACATTGTTAAGGTTAGTTTTCACCAATGCACTCTTTTGTAAAATCAATTTCGTCTCCTCTCTATCAATTTACTAAAGTCAATCCACTAAAACACTATAGCCTTAATCCCTTAGGTGAAAGAGCCTAGGTTTTCCTTATCAAACTCCAATCCCTTGGACAATCTAACAAGCAAACCCGCATTAAGAACTAGGATCTTAAGACAACATGTGAATAATCTTCCATCCCTAGAATCAATGACCACAAGGACTCTTGTTTCAGTTCAAGATTTCATCTTACGTCCCCATAATCCATGAAACCCCAAAATCAAGTCATGAACGTCCCCATTATATGCAAGCTTTAAGATCGGAAAAAGAATACTAGCAATTGATAGAAAAGGCATATATATATTCAAATCATTCAACAATTACACAAGATTCAAAGGCTACAACTAACCCCAACAAGATGGGTTTGGCTCTCCATTTCCATGGAGAGCCTTTAAGCTTACAAAATGGCCATGGAAGAAAATGAAGAACCCAAGAGGAAGAAGGGAGTGTTCCCACGAGCCCTAGCAGCCCTCCAAGCTCTCCTCTGAGTGAGATGCACCTCCAAAGAACCAAAGACCCAAACCCCTTTGCGTTTTAGGGTTAAATAAGCTCAATCTGACACATCAGCAAAAGTCGCGCCCGGCGCCCTCTTAGTCGCGCCCGGGCGTGACCCTCTCTGGAAAAGTCGCGCCCGGGCGCCCCATTTCTCACGCCCGGGCGTGACCAGCACGCAGAAACTGGCTTCTGTGCAGGTGGCGCTGGGCGCCCCTGACCCAGGGGGGCCCGGGCTTGACTTTTCAGCACTGCATCATTTTCACTTTTTTCGCTGATCTGCTTGCTTCTAGTGGTTGGTTCAGCTTTAGACATTATTGGAGACCCTTCCAACCACATTATTAGCTACAAAATAGGGGATTATAGATGAAATTATATCAAAGTAGCCCAAAACACAATTATTCATAAAACTAAGATAAATTAGAGGATTAAGCAAGTTATAAGCTAGAAAGGAGTTGATTTTGTTACTAAATTCATGCTTAAATAACGGTAAGAATTAGCATTATCAACTACAAATTATGATAAAACTTAAGTTTACCTAAAATCTACTCATTCTTCATAATTTTTGATACTTCAATCTTGTATCCTATAACTTACCCAGATTCTTCATACCAAGCATACTCATACCAAACCCAGATTACCCAAATTCACCAATCCAATTCCTCCCAATCCACTCGGCCACTTACTCATAATTATGCAGAAACATATTCATCACAATCATAACACTTAATTATCCAAACCAATATCACAGAATACATAATCATTCAATTATACATACATGCATAATCAACAAACACTATTTTCATACAACATTCACAAACTAGTTAAATTAACTAGCTTCTCTTACCTTTTTGACCGAACAGAACAACATTTAACTTTTCCAGAAATTGCTTTCTCACCAAAAAATCCTATGAACACCTATACTTCACGGATTGGTGAGAAAAGACCACCCAACAGACCAGAAATGAAGTTCGAAAGAAGAAAAGAGGATTGAAGTATACATGCAACAAACATAACTGTCTTACATGTCACAAAAGTTTCCAGAATTCACAAAAACTTAAGAAACGAAACTTACCCGTTCAAAACACACTTGATCGATGAAAGAAGAAGTCCTTTACACCAAGATCACTTAGACACAATCTGATTGCAGATCAGATGAAGTGAGATGAATAAATTTTTAGAGAGAAATTGTAAAGAGAAGAAGGAGAAAAGGAAACTCAAATTTTTGGATAGAAGGAATGCATGCAGAAAGTGACACGAAATTTCAAAACTTTTGTTTATATACTATTGTCAAAATCGATCGGCCCAATTGCATGCATACACCTGTCCTCCTCTACACAGTCCTTACAGAAAGCAATTAAACCTTAATAAATCTTGTAATTCCTTACAGGGGTTGGTTTTATATTTACGGCAGTCTAAAAGTTGTATTCAAGTGAGGAGGGGGTCGACAATACAAAATATGGTTGGAGGTTATAATAAATTAATTATGTTTAAGGTTGAAATAGATTGTTACGTTCGACTTGAAACAAATAGAACAAGGGTGTGAGTTTATCTAGCAAATGTGTGGTAATACAAATATAAGAACTTCCTGTTCATCATTTACAAAGATAGAAGCTTGTTTCTATTCTCCAAAACCTAAACTCTTTCATTTTCTTTAGTGATTTTCAAGGATACAATCTATTTAGAAAATAGAGAACAATGGTAAGTTATTTTTTATATTTTTACTTCAAATTATTTTGGAACTAGGAAATAGAGAATAATGGGTATAATTATTTAGTTTACTTGAGTTGGTAATATTTTACTGTTATACGGTTGGTTACCAATTGGCAATGGACATGTTACAACATGCCAGTGGATATGATTTTAAGTATGATTATAGTAATTTTATTTATGCATCCAAAGAACTCGCTTCTTTTTCAGTCCTCTAATTTGGCTAGCTCCTAAGTGTATTAAATAAGAATAGTTTTTTTCTTTTTCACAAGCTAGATAATAGAGACAGATGCAAAGCTTTACATGATGTAAGAATCTAACACGAAAGGAGCTATTGATCACAAGCTAGAATAGTCCTCACCTGTCATATATCTTTTCTTAACAATCTCTTACGCAAATATTAGTCATTCTTAGGTGTGTTCACGAGTAAGATAAGTTTGAAATTTATTGGCAAAACTTAAACTTGGACTAAGCATATTAATTTTGAGTTAGTTTAACTGAACTTTTTTATTATATGCCTTATGTTATGCTTAACATTCGCAATAAATAACTATAGTTATTTGTAAAGTGTGATAAAAGAATATAGGAAAATGTTATTCCAACAACGCTTTTTTAACACAGTTTTGACAACGGCACGTGGCAGCTTGCCATTGGCTCAGTAATTTGAAAATGGAACAGAGAATGGGTTACGGTCATAGGGGTATTTTGGGCTTTCCAAATTAAATTTTGACAAAATTTGGGTTTCGCGGTTTAGGGTGCCAAAGACGTTCGTTCAAGCCTTCCTTCTTCTTGTTCGTTCAAGCCTTCTCTGTCGTCCGTCTTCTCTCTTGCTGTGTCGTCCGTCTTCTCGTTCGTTCAAGCCTTCGTTCTCTTGCCGTGTTCGAAGCTTCCATCCTCGGTTTCGTTCTCTCCTCCTTCTTCAAAACGTGCGTTGAAACCTTGGAGGATCTCTGTGGCTGTGTGTTCCATCTTTACCCTACCCACAGCGTTCAACCCTTCCATCCTTTGTGTGGGTCTGTCGTCCAAAGAGAAACCCTTACATTTTGGTGTAAGTAAAAATGGGCGAGCCCTGACATTGTGTTTTACTCTGTGTTTTTGGTTTTCATTAAGTTGAATGATATAACTGAGTGTGGAATGTTGTCTTCTTAGGGCCGTTGCAATGGAAGGGAAAAAAGCAAGTGTAAGAAAAAAATTAAATTTTTTGTTTATATATTATTGAATTATCTTACGGATTGTAGTTAGTAATAAATTTTTATGATTGTTTTTGTAGTGGCGACTTCTTATCTCGATGGATTCATCCATCATTATTGAAATGAATCGTTTACTCCGACAGTGTCATGTGGATCGGATTAGGATGACACCATTTATGTGGTGTGTGAATATTAATAACCCTGTGGAGGTGAATTTAAAATTATTGAAGGTTATGGTTAGCAGGTGGGTTGGAAATGATAACAGTTTTAGAGTTAGTCGAAAGTTGGTGCCGTTTAGAGTTGTTGATGTGTTGATGAGCTTAGGTTTAGAAATAGGTGGTTTAGAGATTCCCTTTGATGAAGTAGTTGGTGGATTGGTTGGTGAAATGTTCAATTCAAAAACCATCAGTTTGAAGGACATGACAGACATGTTTAATGTCATTGTTGATGATAAAAACATTGAAGTCGATGTAGTGTGTAGGTTATATATATTAGTTTGTTTGGTTGTTTTCTATTTCCCTAGGAAATCAAGGCATGTTTGTAACATGCCTTTTGGAGTGTTAGATGACTTAGACCGTTTGTGTCTATATGATTGGTGCACCGGTGTACATAAACACATTGTAGAGAATTTAAATAAATGTAAGAAGAAAATTATGGGAGCAGGTATCCCCCAGTCAGTCACTCTCAGTGGCAATGTGGCAGTGTTGCAGGTAATATGATATGTAGTTCACTATTTTGATGTAGTGCAGAACATTGTGAATTATGTTTGATGAAATAATTTTATGATGTTTTAGGCTTGGGCGGTTGAGAGACTTTCTTTGCATGGTCATCCTTCGCACCGGTTTTTCCCGCGCATAATGAGATGGTTCCCGTTTAAATCAAGGACCGAAAAAAATTGAAAATATATAAGTGTTTTGTTTTTCGTTATTTTGTATGTTAAAATGGATTGTGTATTTTGTCTGAATTTGTTGTGTGCTATTGGTGCAGTTAAATATGGAGTGGTATATACGAAATGAAGATCGTCATAGGCCGGAAATCCGTGCAGCTTTCAACATGGATGACGGAGGAATGAGTGAAGGATCCAAGGTTGACAAAGACGATGATGAAGACAAAAGCTCTGATGACGGGGCATGGGAAGCAGGTGCGGAGGAGAGATTGAGGAAAAATAACGAACATATCAGAGCATTGAATGCCAAGATTGGAGTTCTGACTAGGGAGCTATTTGAAATTTATCAAACTCCAATCTTTCATGAAGAAGATGCATGTGCCACTGATGAAGAGGTTGGGGGTGGAGTTGGAGGTGAGGAGAATGCTGAAGTTGGGGGAGAAGAAGAGGGTGATGGACATGGAGTTGGAGGTGAGGAGAATGTTGAAGTTGGGGGAGAAGAAGAAGGTGATGGAAATGAAGTTGATGACCCCCTAGGTGCACATGCTGAAGTAAGAGGGGATGATGAAACTGTTCGTAACAGTAATTTTATTGAAATAGAAGATGATGCTGATGAAGGAGAACCGGAGGTCGTGCCATTGGCTATACCCCCATTGCGGAGTTTTGTTGGTGATCCAAGCACTACTATTGATGTAAACCAATTGTATACAGCAGTCAGCATCAGAGAGATGAACGTACACCGGTATGTGGTATGAATTGTAGTTGTGGTTGAGGAATATGTATTGTTTGTGATTGACTAATATTTGTATGTTTAGGGTTGTAAGCGAGATAATTGGCCAAAGCTTGAGCACGACTTCAATTTACACTTTGGCCCCAATGAAATACGTTGATAACATGGTTAGTATTGTCACATTTGGTTGTGTTTCATGTTATAGTTTATTTTATTAATGTGAAAATTTTTTATTGTGTAGGTGGTGTTCTTTGCTTGTACGGTGTTTATGTACTTTGAGAAAAGGTTGTGCGGTGTTGTTAAGAGGTTTCATTTTAGTTCGTTATACTCGGTAAATAAAATTTGATATTGTATCATATTTATGATTGAAGAAAGTATTTTTGATCGATTTTTTATTGATGATTTTGAAATTGTCCACAGCACCATATTCTTACAGATTATAGGAAACGTCCACAGAATCGCCATGTATTCACGCTTCATAACTATAACACTTATTTGCGTTCCGATCATTTTGGACTTGAAGAATTACCCACGGCGGATGATAGGTGAAAAGTTTACTTGTTTTTGTTGCTTATATTGTGTGGCTTTTGAGTAAGTTTTAGTGTTTATTCTCATGAAAAGTGTATAATTGTTGATATTAGTATAATTTTGATTGTTTAAATGTTTTTGATGTTTTTGTTGTTTATTTTGATGATAAATAAGGATTGGATATTGTGACATCCCAAAAATACAGCATAACACCATAAAATCAGAAAATCACATTTAATAATATTTCAATACAGTTTTCCAACTAAAAACAAAATAAAACCCGAACGAACGCTCAAGGACGAACGTCCTTGAGTACAAATCCAACATAACGGACGAATGTGCAAAAGTCGCACGCCACACATAAGAGTTTTACAAATTTAAGATAAACGTACAAGAAACCTGACCGAACGGTTTACACAGGATAATTACTGAACGGTCGAATTAACTCAAAAGAAAACAAGAGATGGTCGAACGACCACTCAATTCAACTAAATACAATACTGGCCGAGCGATCTCACTTCTCGATCTTCACTTCAACATCAACCAGGCTCTCTTCATTCAATGCTTCTTCCAAACGCTCATCTCCCTCTGCTCACACCCACACGGATGATCATTGCAATGACAAGACGGACGTACAAGTACAATGGACAACACAAGGAAAACGAAAGGGTAAGCTTACGTAATTTAACTCATGCATCAACATATAATTTCTAGCAAACAGTTCATTTCACACATACATATCAACGTACGCATTCATCATACATCACATAATTTAACGCATGTACAAAATAAAACTCAACACGACTGACTGTCCGGACTGTATGAAATCTGCGTAGTTACAGGCGTTCACGCACCCGGGTGGTGTGGTAACTGGCATCCTCATCAGCTGCCACCCGAGGTTAGTCCGTTCTTACGTCGCCCACGTTAACTTATGGACTAAGGACCTCCTGCCGTTCCCACACATGACGTGCGTCCTCTACTTGAGAACGAGCACTCACGGAACATCAGGATGAACAGCCAGCATTAACTATCCACAGTCATACTTTACAACTTTCAACATTCAACCATGAGTCGTTCCTGCCTGGAACGCTCGTTCAATATTCATAACTTTCATATCATCTCAAATACTGTTCATCATTCATTATTCATCAATCCATAATCATTTTCATCATTCATAACAAAATCACCAAAAGCCGAACGTTCTGTCCCCAAAGATCGAGGACGAACGTTGTAAGTGAGACCAAAAGGCGCTCGTTCGGAACGAAGACCGAACGTTAAAATCTGCAGAAAATTCCAATAGTACTGTTCATTGGACGAACGCTATTTAGTGGGAGAAGAGAACGAGCGCTCAAAACGATACCGAGCACTATTCGGACGAACGCCCAATTCAAAGATGAGCACTATTAGGACGAACGCTCAGTTGGAGACCGAGCACTATTAGGACGAACGCTCAGTTGGAGACCGAACGACACTTTAAGCGTACGTTCAGTGTAAGACCGAACGCCTTCCAGTACAATCGTCCGGTGTAAGACCGAACGCTATTCTGGGCGAACGTCTGGTGTAAGACTGAACGTCCAGTAACTCAGATTGATAAGTCTTGAAAATAAACTAAGAGAAGTTTGGAGAAGTAATACGAACGGAAATATGCACTGCTACGTATATATATACAAGTACAAAAAGAGGGAAGTTTATCAGACGTACAACATTTCTACAGTGCCAAACCGAACGCTCAAACAGAGCATTCTAGGGTGAGGACGCTCGTCCTCAACCAGGGAATTTATCATGTTGACCAACAGACACCGAACGGTCAGAGACCGTCTCAGTAACGAACGTAAAATATCATGGGAATTACAAAGAGAAGATCAAAACAGTGCTTGGCCGAACGCTCAAGCATGGCAATTTAGGACGAGGACGTTCGTCCTCAAACAGGGATTTATTAAAATGACAGGATCAACATTTCAAACCTTTTATTAGGGGAAAACCGAACGGTAAATGACTGTTCAGTACGAACGTACATGTTCATAAAGTCCTCTTACAATTCATTTTTCATTTCCAGTTCCTTTCTCATAGTTCCACTCGTTCACATAAAGAAAATCTCATTTTTCAAACGATTCATATCATGTACTTTCATAT
>JAHCHA010012541.1:4835-26827 GCA_027742795.1 Vigna hirtella
TGTCTGATGCGTGAGAGAGAAAATGACGAGGCATGGAGGAGCTGACGCGTGCGCTATGGAGACGTGGCTGAGGCGCGCACGAGAAGCTGAAGATGTGGCAGCAGAAAAATGGTTTAGAGTGAAGGAATGGTGAGGTGAGAGAGAAGCACGGTGGAAATTGGAAAAATGAGAGAATGAGGAAGGTGCTTGGAAGGTGGCTAGAGGGAGTCTTTGGACTCTCTAGCATATGACTTTCAAGAGAGAATAATTTCTGATTTCAGAAAATTCAATTCTCATTAATCTCAAAAGTGCCAATACAAGAGAGGAGCTGGGTATTTATAGTAACCCATGCTTCTTACAAACTAAAATACGTGCGCAATAAAATGTAAAAACTATAAAAAGAGGACACTAATAAAACACATCAGGCAGGATTCCATCAGATTATGATTAGGCTTTCTTCACCGAGACATCGAGTTTGAGGTAATTTAGAAAGTGGCATTAACAATTAATAAAGAAAGATGAATTCTTGATTACATGAGAGTGGATAGGATGAAATTGATAAACCCCAACAACATATTCATTGAAATATTTCAAACCACGTGTTCTGTTTCTTCTTGCCCATTGATCAATACATGCATTCATATTTACCTTCCAGGATTTTGCATTTAAAATCTACAAGAATTGGTTCTACAAGTCTTAGATAATCTATAAATCACATAACTGTCTAGGCCGTGAGTCCTTTGGGAGAACGCTACTTGGTCTTACCAGTTTTATTACTTGATACGATTCGGTTACACTTGCCGAGGGTTAACAGGTGACTTATTATTTGCAAAGCAAGCACAATTATGGATTTCATCAGCCATTACTTGCCCAATGTTCATGTTCAATCCCCTTAGAACACAGAAAAGGAAAATGGCCCTCTGCATAGTAAGGTCAGAAACATGGGAGCAGGGATGGATGTTAGCATGTGTAAAAGCCATCCAGTATTTGGCCAAGGCTGTCAGATAACCACGTCTGAGGTTAATAGGTGCCCCCTGCCTGTTCCTCTAGAAGTGTCCACCAGGAACACATAAAACTTGGTCCACTTCATCAAAATCCACTCCTTCCTCCATAGAAAGTGCAAATTGACACTGCTCTCCATCCCAGTCTATGCCTAGAAAGTTGTTCAAAGTGTCAGCATCAAAAAATATTTTCTTACCCCTTACGTAGCTCATGTACGTCTCCTTCTCTCCACCCATTGCCCTTGCATTTGTATAAAATTCTTTAACCATTGCAATGTTAGCAGGAGTAGGGTAAGAGGCCAGGTTCTCCCATCCTCTTCTTGCCAACTCTCTTCCAAACTGTGGGGCAAGTGTTGGTATAAGACCTACTTTTCTCTCCATCAATAATCTTCTCCCATCCACTATTGGGAAATACTTTTCATGAGTAGTAGTGAGAAATTTGTTCGAGTAGATGGGTTCTTTCTCCTTCCTCTTGTGGCGCATTGTTTTCCTCCTTTTCCTTGATGAAGAAGCCATTCCTGCACCACACAAATTCACAAAATAGCAAATATCATCAAGCATCAATACTTGAAATTAAAACAACTAGAACACTGCTTCTTAACAACGCTCAGGGCAAAACAGTGGACCCTTAGCGTCACCTGCACTGAATCAAACAACCATGATCACACAATCAACCAGAAATCACAAAAACCAAACCTGTAGAGTTGCGTTGAGCACCCCTCAGAAGGGCCCTCAGCGCCAATCAGTCCAACCCTAAAAACGACCCTTTTTGGCCTTAAACACTATCCAATCACTTCCTACTCAGTCCCAACCATCAATATTCATATTCAATCGGTTCAAACAACAACAAATCCAACAAAACATGCATAGGCATTAATACTCATAAAGAATCAACTTTCTAATGCTTTAAATCACAAAAATGCATGAACTTACTTGGTTGAGACTGCAAAGTTGGTGAAGAATGCTTAGAGAAATTGTAGAGATCAAAATCCTAACAACACCACAAGCAAAAACCCCAAACTTTGATGGAAGAATGATGCAAAGTGAGTGGGAGATAGGGTTTTTGGTGAGAAAGTGAAAGGGGAAGTGAAGAAAGTGCCTAGGGAAAGTGTTTGAAGTGTTTAGAAAGGGTGAAATCTGAGAAAGAAGGCTTGGCCGAACCCTAGGGAGTAAAAATAGTGAAGTAGGCCGCACCCTACGCTAAGCCCAACTCTTAAAACCCTAACATCCACAAGTTGCGCTCAACGCCCCTCAACTTCAAATTTTCACAAGTCCAAGTATTTTTTCACCCAACTCACATATCAACACTTACTCAAAACTTTAAATCTCTCTGCACCCCTCAAACATTCAACAATCAAGCACACACACAAACATATGAGTTAAGAAAACTGGGTTGCCTTCCAGTAAGCGCTTGTTTAACGTCACGAGCCTGACCCAATAACTCTTCAAGCACCCATCAGTAAGTGTCTGGTAGCATAGTATCCTTCAGGAGATACTCAATCACCTAGCATCCATCAGTAGATGCTTGTGCCAAAGCAGACTCATAACCAAAACAAAATAACAAAAGTTCAAAATTACACCACCAAATAACAAAAATTAAAATGTTCAAATCATTGGGATGCCTCCCAGCAAGCGCTTCTTTAACATCACTAGCTTGACCCAATAAAGCCCACGTCCCTTCTTTCATGTTAATGTTCTTCTTTTTCTTCTCACCCTAAATCATCAACATCTTCTTGGTCACCTTTTTGACTCTCCTTGAGTATGGAGCTTCAATCTCTATGACTCCATTATCTTTAAGCTCTTTAACAACCCATGCTCTGCCCTTGAATCCCACTGGTGCACCAAGTTTGAGTCGTTCATCCTTCAAGTCATGATGGACCATCTTTCCTTCGCCATCTTTTTCTTTTTCTTCTCCTTCCTTATGCTGTGACAAGAAACAATTTTTACCTTTGATATCCGGCTTGGCAACTTTAGGGCTAGTCACTGGTTTATCTTCGTTTGCAACTTTCTGACTAGTCTTTCTCACTTGATGCTGCGAATCATCATTGAAGACATCAAAGATCACCTCGTCTTCTTGTTCTTTAAGAGTTATCGTCCCATCTTCCACATTGATGATTACCTTGGCCGTTTTCATGAATGGCCTTTCAAGAATAATAGGAATCTTCACATCTTCCTCTATCTCCACCACAACAAAATCAACTAAGAATCTAAGTTTGTCTATGCAAACCACAACATCCTTCCGCCACACCATAGGAATTTTTAGTAGATCCACCCGCCAGGTGCAAAGTAACCTTAGTAGGCTTCACTTTAAGACGATCAATCCTTTCAAGCATAGATAAGGGCATCAGATTAATGCTTGACCCTAAATCAATTAGGGCTTTCCTTATATCAACATTCCCTATGACGCTGTTAACAAATTTTTGATCCCCGGCAATAGCGCCAAAATCTTCTTGATGGATTGGCAAGTGTACCAAATCGCACAAGTAATATAAAATGGTAAGACCAAGTATCGTATCCAGAGGACTCACGGCACTAAACAGTTATGTGATTACTCAACTAATTAAGACTCTAAAGAACATATTTTGGGGTTTTTGAATGCAAATATAATAAAATAAACATGAATGCAATTTGATCAATTGAGGCTAAACATAAGAATGAATGGATGAAGTTGATAATATGAGATGGATATGTTGTTGGGGTTTGATTTCACCAAGTTTACTCTCATGTATATAAGAATTCTTTTTTATGCATTAATGTTAACGTCACTCACTAAAGTAATTAGAACTGAATCCCTTGGCACAATAAGCCTGCCTTAATTCCCTATTCGTGCAATTCCTAGCGTTCCTAGAGAATTAAGTCTGAAGATCAAGAGCTTAAGACGACCAAGTACTCGTACCCTCATCCCTGAGAAATATTACCCTTGGGAGAATTCATCAAGAACCTGAATTGTAAGGAACCTCCGCACTCATGCAACTCATAAATCATTCAACTAAATGAGTTAAATAGAGCAAGCATTAAAACATATGAATTCCCTAACAATTAATGAATAAAGCATATATGATTAAGAATCAATTCAAATACATGAGAGTTTACAAGGTTACATTATCCCTCAATCAACAAATAGAATTACAATGGAATGAAAGAATGGAAGAGATAGAAAAACCCTAGAAAGAGAAAAGGAGAGCTGTCACCATCCCCAAATCTACCCCCAAGGGGTGAAAAATGTGTTTCTGTCCTTAAACCATCAAAAGATACTAAACCTAGAGTGCTTGGATCCTTTAAATAGAGTCGGAAAAGAGTAGAAACAGGGCCCGGTCCAAAAAAGTCAAAATAGAAAATTGGGCCGGATTAGCAACGCACGCCGCTCAGGCACCCCATTTGGCCGCCCGGGCGGTGGACATTTTCTGCACTCTGGTTGACTAGTTGACTTTTCTGCATTCTGGTTGACTGGTTGACTTTTCTGCACTCTGGTTGATTGGTTGACTTTTCTGCACTCTGATTGACTTTTCTGCATTCCAACCATTCGGTACTTTAACTCTTCTTTCAGATCATTCCAATAGCCTACAAATCAAGGGAATCTAGGACAAAACCATTAAATTCACCTTCAACTCTCTTATTCACAAAACTAAAGTAAAAACATGAGTTAAAGCAAGTTTCTAAGTCAAAAAGGGTTGATTTATTATCAAAATTAAGTATAAAAATAACGGTATTTCAACCGTTATCAGGGAACTAGCATTAACCTAATGTCGCTTTCTATGTTCAAGAAGATTGAAGGCTTGGAATTTAGGTCTACTAGAATGGTTCTCCCATTAGCGGACCGGTCTCTTAAATACCCTTTTGGGGTGGTTGAAGATGTGCTTGTGAAAGTAGACAAATATTTATTTGCGGTGGATTTTGCCATAATGGAGATAGAGGAGAATGGAGATGTGCCTATCATTCTGGGGAGACCATTAATGAAGACTTCCAGAGTCTTAACTGATGTGGAGAATGGAAAGCTTAATGTAAGAGTGGAAGATGAAGAAGTGAATTTTGATGTGTTTGAAGCCATGTCACACCTAAGGATGATAAAGCATGATTCCAGCTTAACATACTTGATGAATTTTGTATGATACAAGAGAATATGGTGCGTTGTTCTTCTCCATTAGAGAAGACTCTCATTGATTCATGTGAAGATTTGAATGAAGAGGAAGAAAAATTAATTGATAAGTGCTTGACGAATTTGGAGCTGTTAAAAGAAATTCCAGTGGATGAGGCAAATTTTGAGAAGATTGATACCAAGGAGGAAGTCAAAAAAGAAGAAGTTAGATTTAAAGATGTTACCATCGCATTTAAAGTATGTTTTCTTAGAAGAAGATGGAAAGAAACCAGTCATCATTAGTAATTCTTTGTCTTTTGAAGAGAAGGAAAAGTTGGTAGAAGTTTTGAAAGCTAATAAAGGAGCTATTGGGTGGTCAATCTCGAATCTCAAAGGTATAAGCCCAACTTATTGCATGCATAAAATATTTATGGAGGATGACTATAGACAAATTGCTCAACCATAGAGAAGGTTAAATCTTGTGATGAAGGAGGTGGTTAGAAAAGACGTGTTGAAGCTTTTGGAGGCTGGCATTATATATCCGATCTCTGACAGTGTGTGGGTAAGTCCACTACAAGTAGTGCCAAAGAAAGGTGGGATGACAGTAATTTATAATGAGAAAAATGAGCTTATTCCTACTAGAACAGTTACTGGGTGGCGGATGTGCATTGATTATAGGAAGTTGAATAAGGCTACTAGGAAGGATCATTTTCCCCTTCCTTTTATGGATCAGATGCTCGAAAGATTGGCAGGTCAGGCTTTTTATTGCTTTCTAAATGGATATTCTGGATACAATAAAATTGTGGTAGATGCAAAAGACCAGGAGAAGACAGCCTTTACATGTCCATTTGGTGTATTTGCTTACAGAAAGATGCCATTCGGGTTATGTAATGCGCCAGCTACATTTCAGAGGTGTATGAAGGCAATCTTTGCGGATCTCATAGACAAAGTGTATTGAAGTCTTCATGGATGACTTTTTAGTATTTGGAGATTCTTTTCATAGGTGGCTGGCGAATCTGGATATTGTGCTTAAGAGATGTGTCCAAACAAATCTAGTGCTTAATTGGGAGAAATGCCATTTTATGGTAACAGAAGGAATTGTTTTGGGTCATAAGATTTTTGCTAGGGGGATTGAAGTAGATAAAGGCAAAGTGGAGGTCATTGAGAAACTTCCACCACCGACGAATGTCAAAGGAATCAGAAGCTTTTTGGGCCATGTTGGGTTTTATCGAAGATTCATTAAAGACTTTTCGAAGATTGCCAAACAGTTAAGCAATTTGCTTGTTAAAGATGTGCCTTTTGTGATGAGTGACAAATGTTTAAAAGCTTTTGACGTCTTAAAGAGTAAATTGATTTCGGCTCCAGTGATTGTAGCTCGTAATTGGAATCAAAACTTTGAATTAATGTGCGATGCCAGTGATTTTGCTATAGGTGTTGCGGTTGGACAGCAAAGAGAGAAGGTATTTCACACTATTTATTATGCTAGTAAAGTTTTGAATGAAGCACATTTGAATTATGCCACTATAGAGAAGGAATTTCAGGCTATAGTTTATGCTCTGGAGAAATTTAGATCATATCTTATCGGGTCTAAAGTGATCATCTAAACGGATCATGCGGCTATAAAGTATCGGTTAAAAAAGTCGAACTCAAAACCACGTTTGATTAGATGGGTGCTTTTGTTGCAAGAATTTGATGTGGAGATCCGTGACAAAAAGGGGAGTGAAAATGTGATTGCTGATCACATATCTCGTTTAGTTAATGGTGAGGTTACAAGTAAGGAAAAAGAGATTTGAGAGTCTTTCTCAGATGAAACACTCATGTATATTCAACAAAGGACATGGTTTGCTGATAAGGCTAATTTTAAAGCTGCAGGAGTAATCCCAGAAGATTTTAATTGGCAACAAAGGAAGAAGTTTTTTACATGATGCAAAATAGTTTATTTGGGATGATCCTTACTTGTTTAAAATTGGAGCAGATAATCTTCCGAGAAGGTGTGTGACAAATGAAGAAGTAGAATGAATTCTCTAGCACTGTCAAGATTCAGCTTATCGGGGTCATTTTAATGGAGAAAGAATAGCTGCAAAAGTTCTCCAGTTAGGATTCTATTGGCCTACATTGTTTAAAAATGCTCATAATCATGCTCGAAATTGTGACAAATGTTAGAGGACTGGGACTATCTCAAGACGTCATGAGATGACATTACAAGGTATTTTAGAAGTTGAGGTGTTTGATTGTTTGGGAATAGATTTTGTTGGACCTTTTCCACCATCTTTTAATAATGAATATATATTGGTGGCGGTGGATTATGTGAGTAAATGGGTAGAAGGTGTGGCATGTCCCAAGAATGATGCAAGCATTGTTATTAAGTTTTTGGAAAGGCAAATTTTCTCCAGGTTTGGAACTCCTCGAGTAGTCATTAGTGATGGAGGATCGCATTTTTGCAACTCTCAGCTTGCAAAGGTAATCAAGCATTATGGTGTGAGACATAAAGTGGCTGCACCTTATCATCTGTAGATGAATGGACAAGCTGAGGTGTGTAATAGGGAAATAAAAAGGATCTTGGAAAAAATAGTCGCTTCATCTAGGAAGGATTGGTCTCAGAAATTGGATGATGCTCTTTGGGCATATAGGACGACAATGAAGACAGCTATAAGACCATTTCCTTTTCAGTTAGTTTATGGGAAAGCGTGTCATCTTCCAGTGGAAATGGAGCCTAAAGCTTTATGGGCTCTAAAATTTTTGAATTTTGATCCTGTTGATACAAGTAATAAACGAAGAAGGCAGATCTTGGAGCTTGAAGAGATGAGGTTGCATGCATATGATTCTTCCAGAAATTATAAAGAAAAGGTAAAATTTTATCATGACAGGAAGTTGGTAAAGAAGGTTTTTATTCCAGGACAACAGGTGTTGCTATCCAATTCACGCCTAAAGCTTTTTCCTGGGAAGTTGAAGTGATAGTGGCCGGGGCCGTTCATAGTAAAAGATGTTCGTCCACATGGAGCAATTGAGTTGATGGATCCAGCTGCTAGTGATCCGCAAAGAAGTTGGGTGGTAAATGGTCAACGTCTCAAGCATTATTTAGGAGGAGAAGTTGAACAATTTTCCACAATTATGAAGTTGATCGATCCATGAGCTTATTGAGTCAAGCTAGTGACGTTAAAGAAGCGCTTACTGGGAGGCAACCCAGTTTTCTAAAATTTTTCTTGTTATTTGCTTCTATTTTTAGAATAGGTTGTGATGTACTTGGCTAAAACTTATATCTGATGCAATGGTTTGATGATGTTGTGTTGTGACGAGTTTTACTTGATGATGCTCTTATAATTGATTGATGTTGAGATGGTGCATAAGATGCTGATATGCAGGTGGTTGCTCATAAGATGTGTGAACAAATGCATGAAGTTCTGATTGTGACTATGATGCTGAGTAGGATGTTTATCTGAATTATCTGGAACTTTGAATTAGCTTGTATGTGAGGTTTTGAGCTCCAGAGTTTGTGTTGTGAATGATTGTTATTCCGTTGAATGCATGAATGATTTTGCCCAAGTTTCTATGATTGAATCGCTTGCTTGCGTGTGTCATATGATAAAGGCCTCCTGTTGTTATCCCGTTTTAGCCAATGCATGATTTTAGTCCAACAAAAAAAAAGCACAATGTGTTTTATCCTTTGAACCTTGAGCCTTAAATCATGAAATAAAACCCTTTGTTGAAAATCTTTACCTTGAGTTAAGTTGAGAATATTTTGTGTGGTATTTATAAAGGTTCAAGTTTGGGGTTGTGATAACAGTTGAAAAACCGTTAATTTTATACTTAATTTTGATATTAAAAACACCCTTTATGACTTAGAAACTAGCTTGAAATCATGCTTTTGTTTAAGTTTTGGAAATAAGAGAGTTGGATGGGTTTTATGCTTGGTTTTCCTTGTTTTGACAGGAATTAAGATGAATTGGATGAAAGAAGTTGAAGGAGCAAGGAGTTGGAACCCAGAAAAGACTAAAATAGTACTAGACCGAACGGTAGGATGCGGGAGAATCCAGACCGAACGGTTACTGAGACTGACCGAACGGTCAGATAGAGGAGAAGACAAAGACTGAATGGTTCATAACAGAGACCGAACGGTGTGAAGGTGGTGGAACTAGGCTGAACGGTGTGAGCAATAAAGACAACTGTCGAACGGTGTAATTGAGGACCAAACGGCTGCAAAAAAACATAGACAAATCGAAAGGTTTGTAAGAGGAGAAGCTGAATGAAGTGGTAGAAGACATGCCAAACGATCAACAGTGTAAGACCGATCGGTCAAAAGTGAAACCGATTGGTCAAGTTAATCTGATGAGTACCATTATGCACTACAGCCACCGTTGAGCGCCGACGATGTGGGCTTGGACCTGTTTTCTCTTATTTTTATTGGCTTGGACCTGTTTTCTGTTATTTTTATGTTCCATTTAAGGACTTGCACGTCCTAGGGATTGTATCTTTTGATGGCTTGAGCACAAAAACACATTTTTCACCCCTTGGGGGTAGATTTGGGGATGTGACAACTCTCCTCTTCTCTTTCTAGGGTTTTCCTATCTCTTTCACTCTTTCATTGTTCATCTAGGTTCTCCTTGATAATGGGGAACTAAACCTTATTTGTTGTTGGGAAAGATGTAACCTCTTAAATTCTTATGTATTGAATTGATTCTTGATTATATATGCTTTACTTCATTAATTGTTAGGGCTTTTCCTCTATATTCTACGTATGCTTTGTTTAACTCATTCAATTGCATGATCTTTGATTTTGTCGATATGGACACATACGGGGAAATCTAGAACTGGGGAAATTCTTCTGGAAGCAATATTACCTAGACATAGGAATAGGAGGATCGGTTGCCTTTAAGCTTCTGTGCAAATGTAATGCATGATTAACTGCTAGGGAGGCAAGACATTGTGAACTAGTAATTAGGAGTAGGCTTTCTTTACCGAGACATCGGGTTTAAGGTAAATTAGAAAGTGGCATTAACATTAATGAAGAAGATGAATTCATATATGCATGAGAGTAAATTAGGTGAAATCTAAACCCAACAACAATATCATCAACTTCATCCATTCATTCCTGTGTTTAGCCTCAATTGATCAAATTGCACTCAAGTTTATTTTATTGCATTTGCATTCAAAACCCCCAAAATTTGTTATGGGGCAACAATGAAGAGTTTCAAAGTGACAAAAACACAAAAAGAGTATAATAGGTTTCAAAGGCTTGTATTTGCCTCTTTGATTTCTTTTCATTAGTTCTAGTAGAATAAACGCTTATAAACCCTTCTTTTCCTTTAAGCACAAGCAATGTGGGACTCTCATCGCTTGGTCTTAAAAGAAAAGAAGAGGAAGAAAGGCGTCTTAGATGGAAGTGCAAGGTAGCATAACTTTTCTTCTTTGTTTTGAACTTTAGGAGAACTAGTTGGCTTATAAACCCTTTAGGATGAAGGGAATTAAGCAATGTGGGACTCAAAGCACCTTAGGAGCTGTTGGCCGGCCTTGAGACTAGAAGTCCCACATCTCTTAATTCCACTCTCCAAACTCACTCCAAGGGCTATATAAGAAGGCTTAGGGTCTCCTTTTGGATTAACTTCGAAATTGAATGAATTCTTTGAGTTGAATTGTAAATTTGCATTCCTCTTGAGATAGTTTTTTGTCTCTAGTCCATTTTGGGCAGACCTTATCTTGCGCAAAGCGAGTGGCAATCCTTCTTCGACACTTATCTTGGAGTCCTCTCTCAAGTGGCGTGTCTACGAGTCATAAGTTTCCTCCTCCTTTCTCTTTTCCGCTTTTATTTTCCATTCATTCTTTTAAATGTCATTAGTAAACTTCTCTCTAGGCATGAACCTGTTTTCTGTTATTTTTATGGGCTTGGACCTGTTTTCTGTTATTTTTATGTTCTATTTAAGGACTTGCACGTCCTAGGGATTGTATCTTTTGATGGCTTGAGCATAGAAACACATTTTTCACCTCTTTGGGGTAGATTTGGGGATGTGACAACTCTCCTCTTCTCTTTCTAGGGTTTTTCTATCTCTTTCATTCTTTCATTGTTCATCTAGGTTCTCCATGATAATGGGGAACTAAACCTTATTTTTTGTTGCGAAATGTAATGCATGATTAATTGCTAGGGAGACAAGACATTGTGAACTAGTAATTAGGAGTAGGCTTTCTTGACCGAGACATCAGGTTTAAGGTAAATTAGAAAGTGGCATTAACATTAATGAGGAGTAGCCTTCTCTGTGGTTGACCACTCGGCCTATAGTCATTCTCCATAAAGATTTTGTGCATGCAATAAGTTGGACTTATACCTTTGAGATCTGAGATTGACCACCCAATAGCTTCTTTGTTGGCTTTCAATATTTCTACCAACTTTTCTTCTTCTTCAGGAATCAAAGAATTACTAATGATAACTAGCTTTGTTCCATCTTCTTCTAAGAAAACATACTTCAAATGTGATGGTAACATCTTCAGTTCTAACTTATTTTCTTTGACTTCTTCTTTGGTATCAATCGTCTCAAACTTAGCATCCACCACTGGAATCTCCTTCAATGTCTCAAAATCCGTCATACATTCATCAATTAATTTTTCTTCTTCTTCATTCAAGTCTTCACAAGCATCAATAAGAGTTTTCTCTAATGGAGAAGAATAATGTACCATCCTTTCTTGCACCATACAAACTTCATCAAGTATATCAAATTGGAAACATATTTTATCATCTTTAGGATGTGTCATGGCTTTGAATACATCAAAATTCACTTCTTCATCTTGAACTCTTACTTTAAGCTTACCATTCTCCACATCAATTAAGACTCTAGCAGTCTTCATAAATGGTCTCCCAAGAATGAGAGGCACATCTCCATTCTCCTCCATCTCCATTATAACAAAATCCACTGGAAATACAAATTTGTCAACCTTTACCAGCACATCTTCAAATACCCCAAGAATGAGAGGCACATCTCCATTCTCCTCCATCGCCATTCTAGTAGGTTTGAGTTCCAAACCCTCAATTCTTTTGAACATGGAAAGCGGCATTAAGTTAATGCTAGCTCCCAAATCAATCAATGCCCTTCCAACTTCCAACTCTCCTATGGTGCATGGAATAGTGAAGCTCCCTAGATCTTTAAACTTAGGAGGTAATCTCTGTATGATTGCACTATAATTGCCTTGTACTTCAATAGGCTCCTTCTCAATGTATTTTCTTTTCTTTGTAAGGAGTTCCTTCAAAAAATTTTAATATGATGGCATCTGTTGTAATGCTTAAGAGAAAGGTATGGTAATCTCCAGTTTTTTAAACATCTCCATAAACCGCTCTAGCTTTTTTTCTTTCTCCTTCCTTGAATAGATCTTTGGATAAGGAAGTGGTTTTTCAAACTCTCTTTCTTTTTTTCTCTCGTCTATCTTTTCTTTTTGCCTTTCTTTTTTTCTCTCATCTACCTCTTATCTCTTTTTTTCTCTCTCAACCCTCTCTTTCTCACTCTCATTTTCTTTCTCTTTTCTCTCTATTTTTATTTCTTCTAACACTTTGCCACTTCTAGTAACAATGGTCTTACACTCTTCCCTGAGATTACTTTTTGCATTCCTCTCACAAATCTCCATCTTTCTGACCAAGTGCCCAATATGCATTTTCATACTTTTGAATGCAACCTCCACATTCTTACAATAAGAGACACTCATCTTCATGAATTGCTGGATGGTTTCTTCAAGCTTTGTGGTTTTCCCAGATGGAGTAGGTTGTGGTTGCCATCTTTGCTGCTGCGATTGAGCTAGTGAAGCATTCTGAATCTCTTGTTGTAATAAAGAGAGCTTCTTTGTCACCTCTTCTAACTACTGAGTGATGATCTTATTTTGAGCGAGCAAGGCATCATGAGATTGCAATTGTAAAACTCCCTGTTGTTGAGGTACACCTCCTCGTTCATTATGCATCTCATTGTCATTATTAGCCATGTTGTCAATCAATTTAGTGGCTTCCTCTGGAGTCTTGCATTTAATATTACCTCTAGCTGAGGCATCTAGCATCAACTTGGTTTGTGAGCCAAGACCTCCAAGGAAAAGAATGACTATTGTTGCTTCGTCAAAGCCATGAGTGGGCGTATTTCTCAACAAGCTCTTGTACCTATCCCAGACTTGACCTAGCGTCTCCTTCATGCCTTGTCTAAAAGAAGAAATCTCTTGCTTTCCTTTTTTTGATTTTGGATTGTGGGAAGTACTTGTTAAGGAACTTTGAAAGCACGACTTCCCATTCAACAAAGCTACCTTCCGAAAAGGAATTCAACCATAACTTAGCATTGCCTCCCAATGAGAAAGGAAACAAACTAAGTTTTATACCTTCATCCGGCACACCATTGATCTTTACAGTGTTGCAAATCTCGTTGAATATGGTGAGATGATCATATGGACTTTCATGTGATAGCCCATTAAATTGGTTGCTTTTCACCAATTGTATCAACGCCAGTTTCACCTCCATGTTTGCAGCATTGACCCTCGGCCTAACAATGCTATTAAAGTAATAAAGGCCAACAACATTGGTGTAATTCGCCAGAGTACGTCTAACATTGTTCTCTTTAGCCATATCTTTCGTGCTCTGGTTAGTCCTTTGTGGTGAGGGTTGTAGAAGTGTTTCAGGAGAAGGAAATAATTCTCTAGAAGTTCAGATCCTCCTTCTCCTTCTACTTTCATCTAATCCTTCAAGAAGAGGTTCCGAAGTTTTCTTACTCCTAGTCCGAATTGTATCCTGCATACACAAGAACACAAAACCCTAGAAACAATTGTGAGCACAAAAAGATAGAAAAGATAAACTAAAAAGATAACAAGATAAAAAGATAAAAAGAACAAAAAGATAAAAAGATAAAAATCAAGTCAAAGTTAATCAATAAAAAACACAAATAGAATAGTTAAACCACGAGTCCCCAGCAACGGCGCCAAAAACTTGTTAACCCTCGACAAGTGTACCGAATCGTATCAGTAATAATAAAATGGTAAGACCAAGTATCGTTTCCCAAAAGACTCACGACCTAAACAGTTATGTGATTTGTTGATTATCTTATACTTGTAAACAAAAATATTATTGTTGAATTATGAAAAATAAATATGAATGCAAGGTTTTGATCAATGGACTTGAAAGATGCAAAAACGGTTGATGTAGAATATGAATGATTATGTTGTTGGGGTTTCCGATTCATCCTATCCACTCTCATGTATTCAAGAATTCATCTTTCTTCATTAATGTTAATGCCACTTTCTAATTTACCTTAAACACGATGTCTCGGTGAAGAAAGCCTACTCCTAATTACTAGTTTACAACCAATCCTCCTATCCCTATGTCTAGGCAATATTGCTCTTGGGAGAACTTCTTCAGTTCTAGATTTACTTATATGTGTCCATACAAACAACATCAATGATCATGCAATTGAATGAGTTAAACAAATCATGCATAGAGCATACAAGAAAAACCCTAACAATTAATGAACGAAAGCATATAGATTAAAGAACCAATTCAATACATGAGAGTTTCAAAGGATTACATCAGTTCCCTAACAACAATGACGGTTTAGTTCACCATAATCATGGTGAAACTAGATGAAAAATAATGAAAGAATGAAAGATAGAACCCTAGAAGGTGAAGAATAGAGATTGATCATCCAAAATCCTCCTCCAAGGGGTGAAGAAAGTGTGATTTCGCTTCGTTCTGTCCAAATATACTAACCCTAATTCGGCTAAAACCTTATATAGCTTCGTAAAAATTACAGAAAATTCGGCTAAACAAATATTCGACGTTTTATATGCCAGCATGAAGCCAAAGTGTAAATCCCTTTTTTATTCTTTATTTCTTTTCTCTTATAAACCAAAGATAATGTCTCGAACTTTATGGGGTCGACGTTTAAAACAATATAGAACGTCAAACAAGTTGGGGTTGGACGTGATTGTCGTAATCACATAACGTCAGTAAGGAAGCAGTCGACGTCCAATACAAAATAAATAAATACTAAATATTGATTTAATTAATATGAGGTCAACCGTAACAAAAGAAGGACGTTGTATATTTCAGCTAGTAGTTATTCTTGTTTTCTATAAATACAGTTTCAGAGCCTTGGATAACCTGTACACATCCATTTATAAAATTTTTCCTATGAACTCCATCTGTTAATTTTTTTCTTTGTGTTTTTTGTTATTTCGTTCAAGGACACAAAAAAGCTTGAAGGAGTATAGAAAACGAAAGGAAAAGGTTAATAGATATGCATTTTGCATCCTATCAAAACGCTACTCCTCCTTCACTAAATTACATAACTTGCGTAAACAAATTCATGTTAACTTTTTTCCGTTGGTTTCCTGTCATTTCCTCTACTAAACGAAGAAATTTCTTTGTTAACGATGAAGGCATGGTAGCAAACCAGAGGAAAATGTTAACACTTATGAATTTAAAACAAACTTCATTCAAAAAAATGCTACAACCTCCATTCACAAAAATCCTTCTACATTTTATTAATCCTGCAGATCTTTTCGTGGTTTGATTTTCATTTTTTTCGTATGTTTAGTGTTATTATGTTTTTCCTTTGTTTCGTTTCCATTTATAACCTACGTAATAATGGATTTCTTTTAGAAATCCTTCAAATAATTTTACGTCGAATACTAAAGGACAAATGACGTCCCTATGTAATTCCCAAATAACGTGGACGTCCCTTTGGTAACAACACAAAATTAATGCTCACAATGACTCCAATGCCTTTCACGTCGAACCCCCCTAGAGCTAGACGTTCTATGGGAATTTAAAAAGGAAAAAGAAAAAAGAATTAAACCAAAAAGACAATTTGGAAGTGTGAAGAAATTGACAACCTCTTCGTTTCTAGTAGCAAATTGCATTTTCCCATATATCATTTACGTAGACTGTCTTTTATTATTGAAGCCCATTTCAGGCCCATATAAAGCCTTTCCCAAAAGTAATTATTTATGTAGACATCCATTTATAAAATTTCTTTTAACAACTCCAAGGTTTCTTTGTGTTAACTTGTAACAACTCCAAGGCCTTTCAAAACGCTACAACATTCATAAAATTCATAAACTCCTTCAAATCATTTCAAAAACAGACCCCATAGAGGACGTCCAATATTTTCAAAATAGACGTGTTATTGGAGGTTAAAAAGGAAAAATAAAAGAAGGAGTGACCAACATCAGGCATATAACGACGTATTTTTTGCAATTATGTTTTTAATTTTTTCTTTTAAACCATCTGATAAAATGAATTATTCGAAAACGATAAAACTGTGCAATTATATAGAGTTAAGCATTATATTTATAGACTCAATTCAAAACCTCTGGTAACAACACAAAATGAATTCTCACTAAACCGAAGACATTTCTTTGTTAACGATGAAGACATGGTAAAAAACCAGAGGAAAATGTTAACACTTATGAATTTAAAAAACAAACTCTATTGCGACGTCACACTGAATATTAACGATGAACCACTTCCTATTCGACGTTTTATTATGTGCATAAAGTAACTCAATTACACGTCATATTCTTCTGAGGCTTGGACGTTTTATTGACCAGTCAGAAGCCAAAAGGTTAATCTCTTTTTTATTATTTTTCCTTTTTTCTTTTAAACCAACCACAAAACGTCCAACTCTTTTGGACTCTGACGTGATTGCCATTGGAGTAGTTAGGCACATTAATTTGGCTCTAAGTAGTTATTCTTTTTTTTTTCTATAAATACATACTCCTTCAAGGTTTCTTTGTGTTAGCTTTTTTTTCGTGTTTGTATTAGCTCCTCCAAGTTGACAAAAACGAGTCATTTCATTGTGGTTTTGATTCTTTGTCATGTTGAAAAGCTTGAAGGAGTGATACAAACACAAAAGAGAGGTTGATACATTTGGATTTTGCACCCTTTCAAAATGCTGCAACTTCCATTCATAAACTTTCTCATAACAATCTGTTAACTTTTTTCTATCATCTCTATAAATATAGTCTCAGAGCCTTGGGTAACATTTTAACACCCTACAAATCCTTCAAATAATTTTACGTCGAATACTGAAGGAAAAATGACGTCCCTATGTATTTTCCAAATAACGTGGACGTCAAGTGGTGTCAATATTGGATGTGTATCTCTTCGTTTAAACCTAGCATTTATCATGCCCTACCAACAATCTTTTCCCATATACCTGGACGTCTAGTGGTGTTAGTATATGACGTGGATCTCTTCGTTACTAACACAACATTTATCAAGCCCAACCAACTGCGTTTTCCCATATAAAGTTGGACGTTCTATTTGAATTTAAAAAGGATAAATAAAAAAAGGGAGCGACCTTTGGGTTTTGGTTAACGAATAATACGTCATATGCCGAAGAAATACGTCGAAGTCTGAAGAATGACGTTAACCTCTTTGTTTCATAACTTTTCTATTAATATTACGTCGAGTAGCTTTACTAATCGACGTACTATTGGTGTTCTAAAAGAAAAAAAAAACAAAAAGAGTGCAATGGTATATTCAATGTAATGATGTAACATTAAAAATTTCAATTACAATCATACAAGTGATTTAATCAATTTAAACAATTCAATCACCATTCACTAATGTTATTGCCAAAAGAGAATTTTATTAATATTCAAAAGATGATTACAACCAGCAAAACAAAAGATGGCTTAAGAAGCCATTGATTGCAAAATTAAAATCAAACAACAAAAATCCATATTCTTCTGTTGTAGAATTATTGTTGATCCCTTTCTGGTTGTTCACATCACCTTCCTTTCCATTTTGTCGGTGAATTTTCAATCCTTAGAGTCTTTTGTCAATGACTGTGTCAACTTTCAATTTACTTGAGCCCCAAGAATCTTTTTAGCGATTCTGACATACAAAAGATTATTACAACCAGCAAAACAAACGATGGCTTAAGAAGCCATTGATTACAAAATTAAAATCGCAGAACGAAAATCCATATTTGTCTGTTGCAGTCAACTTTCAATTTACTTGAGCCCCAAGAATCTTTTTGAGCGATTTTGACATACAATCTATTTTCACCGCATAACCATCTAGCCCACTCATCTTCTTCAGTTTTTGTCGAATCTGTTTTGTTTGCACTCCAAGAATCAGAAATGGGATAGACTTGCTGATGATCATCATTTTTTATCTTGGTGAATCCAATAAGTCCATGATGACCAATCCAAATTTGAAAGAGAAAGCCTTCTTTGCTGAGCGGTTGATAAACGACAATCCCAATCCAAACCACTTTGATTAGCTTCATATCGACCCCTTGACTGTGTTACAAAATGTTTCATCACTCATCTTTAAGTTGGAGTAGAACACAGTCAGCAGTTTCAGATATCTGTGAGAAACCATGGTTTTGATCTTCCTTAGACTAAAAAGCTTATGTCGAATGTCTTCATCACTAATCCAACCTG
The DNA here is from genome assembly GCA_027742795.1 of Vigna hirtella. NCBI lineage: Eukaryota > Viridiplantae > Streptophyta > Magnoliopsida > Fabales > Fabaceae > Vigna > Vigna hirtella. The sequence continues at coordinate 23,292 of JAHCHA010012541.1, forward strand.
TAGGATTACCATTCCTTGCAATCCAAGCAAGCTTCATTTTTCTTCTTGATGATGCTGAAGAAGCCATTTCTAATCAGATTCTGGAATGTCTTTCACATTTCTAGGGTTTGTAACTCTTCAGTTTAGAAAACACTGAGTGCGTTTTGAAATCTAGTATTTATAAAGTTGTGCATCACTTGTTATCAGTTTCAGGCTCAACTAAAGTTTTCAATTTTATATATCCCATTAAAATAATTTCATCAACGACGAATGTCAAAAGGGTTCGACGTTTTATTATACGGTTGAAGTTGAAATCTAATAATATAGGGATTGTCTTTATGGGCGACGCATTTCTAAAGGGTTCGACGTTTTATTATGCGGTTGAAATTGAACTCTGACAATATAAGAATTGACTAGATGGGCACTAGAGTAGTGGGGAGCATTAGTGGCTCCCAGCATTTTCTTTAAATACAGTTTCAGATCCTTTGGAACTACCCTTTGAAAACCTACACTAAAGAGCTTCCGTAAGCAAATTCATGTTAACTTTTTCCTTAGGGTCTCCATCAATATGTCTACTAAACGAAGAAATTTCTTTGTTAACGATGAAGGCATGGTGGATACCCAGAGGAAAATGTTAACACTTATGAATTTCACAAACATTCTCCATTAGTTTTCTGTTTTTTTTTTATTTAATTCGTGTGTTTTTTTTAATGTAGTTTCTTGTTCAAGTAAAAGATATAGGACGTCGAATAGAAATCAAATTCGACGACAAACTTCAAGGTTTAAAAATGAATACTTCTGCAGGCAAATAAATTGTCATATAGTTTGATTAAATCTATCATGTATCACTGTCAGAAACAAAAATCTTAAACCCTTCCTGTAAATGTCTAAATCCTATTCTCAGATGGCATCTTCATCTTCACGGCGTGGAAAGAAGGCTGCACACCTTCTAAGAAATGCTATAGTCCAAATGGGTGGATCAATGATGACGAAGAACGATACGAATTTGGATGTTATAGAAAACTCTTCAAGGTGGTCCCTCACAAGTTCTTGGATGTGGAATTATTCAGAAGGGAGGGGTTTATCTTTCAAGAATGGCTTGTAGATGTTGGTCTTCTAAAATTTGTAGAAATGACCGGTGATTGCTATCCTGACCTGGTACAGGTCTTATACCACAATCTGAAGGTTGTCGATGGTGTTATATGCTCTCAAGTGAAAGGTGTCGATATTAAAATTGATGACGAGATATGGCTATCTTTTACTGGTCTCAAAGCAGAAGGCTTCATGTCTCATGAAAGAAATTCTGAACTCAACCAATGGACCAACAAGAAGAAAATTTATAAGGAATATCTGAGAAGTACAACAAGGCTAAAGGTATGCAAGCCGTATCTACTTGATGGTTTGAAAATGGAAGAAAAAATGTGTGCTTTTGTACTTACTTGGGTAATACTACCTGGAAGATGTTTACGTGATCGTCTAACTACTGCAAATTTATTTTTGGTTCATGCCATAGAAACCCAGATACCAACCAACTGGGTTGTAGTCATGAATGAGCACATGATTGAAATTGCAAGTAGTCATGGACATATTCTGCCATATGGTGTTTTTATCAGTCGTGTATTGAACCATTATCAAGTTGATCTTACTGGTGAAAAAAAATTTGGTGCACCGAATCAAATGAAATAGGAAAAGCGGCATTGAGACATAATGGTCTAAAGAAAACAAAAGATGGTTGGGTGTTCAAGGATGTTGACGAAACTCCTTCTACCTTCACTCCACAAACTGAGTTTGAAAGATTTGTTGTGGATCAATTTCGAATGCTTTCAACAAGAATTTCAAAAGTTCAAAAATCTCTGATCATGATTCACAAGAAATCAGATGAAGATAATGCTCTCATAACTCCCTCAACAAGAGAATCTGAGGATGAAGACGACACAACAGAAGATGAGTCCATTTTAGTTAATTTTTCTGAAATTAATGTAATATTTTAATATATTTTTGTATGTTTGAATTGTTTGAAATTTTAATATATACTTTTCGTGGTTATATTTTCATATTTTTCCTTTGTTTAATGTTATTATGGTTTTTTTTTTTAAAAATAGGAAAAAATGAATGTTACATCGCATATTGTAAAAGTCGACGTCAAAGATCAAGTCCATTTTTATAAATACACTTGCGCATCCTTGATCTAGTCCTCCACTTATAAAATTTAGTCGTAACTTGTCACTCTGATATCATATTTTTTATGTTTCCTCATAGTCCTTCCTAGGTCATCACAAAAGTTAGGGTGACGTAGGGAAGAGCTATAGAAAACATAAGAAATAAGTTAACAATTTGGATTTTGTTTCAAGTAGTACAATTTCATTCATATTCATAATGATTACAATCATATTAGAAGCAAAACAGATACAAAACAGAAACACAAAACCGACTCCATACTAAAAATTCGAAGCCTCTATTCTAATTCAGAATATTTCCATTGAATCCTCCTCACTAGACTCTTCACTTGAATCTTCAGTTGGAGAATCATTTTTATTCTTTTTCTGATGTAGAGCGTCTATCTTCTATTCGAGTCTCCTGAGTTTTTCAACAACAAATCTTTCAAAATTGGTTTCAGGGACGAAGTTGGTGCGGTCTTCATTTAGTGCAGGTGTGCTTCCAGAACTTTGAACCATTTTCTCTTCATCCTTGAAGCACCATCCCTTTGTGGTCTTCACAAGGCCAATGGAAGTCAAGGTATTTCGATTTATAACATTTGAGCAGTTACAAGAGCATTTCTTTTCACCACTAACATCCACACCTTGAAGGGTCAGGATTTTGCTGATAAACACAACATATGGTAGATGTCGTGCATGTTTGGTTCCTGCTTCAATCATATGATCTTTTATTACTTCCACCCAATTGGTAGGAACATCATTCTTGATGGCATACAGCAGAAAAACATCTTCAGTTGTCATTTTGTCTTGTACTTGTACAGGTTTAGCAAGTAAAATCACCCAAGCAAGAATGTGTGCTGTTATCTTTTCTTCTTTATTCAGTCCCTCATGCACATATAATCTTTCAATTGTGTATCTCCTAGGAAACCTTAACCAGTTACTGTACACGTCCTTTTTCTTCAACCATCTATTTTTTTCTGAGTACTGTAAGTGAGAGAATAACCCTTCGGCTTTTAACCCAGCAAGTTGAAACCAGACATCATTGTCAATATGAACATTTACTCCTTTTACTCGAGAATGAAGGACACCATCTATGTTTCTCATATTTTTGTAGAAAACCCTTACTAAGTCAGGGTACCAATCACCCTTCATTTGGACAAGTGTAGAGAGACCTTGAGTTTCAATCCATTCTTGGAAGTGAAATCCCTCTTTTTCAAATAAGTCGAGGTTCAGATATTTGTGAGGTACAATATGTTTAAACTTCTTCCACCTCAAAAACTCTAGACGAGTCTCCTCATTACTGATCCACTCGGAGAGATCAACATTTCTTGCAGCCACAACAACATTTCCTCTGTGATGGACAAATTTGTAAGCACCAAAATATGATGTCACAAACTTGTT
>JAHCHA010012541.1:26837-40045 GCA_027742795.1 Vigna hirtella
AGTATCAATTTTAAGCATGAAAATAACAGTTTTTCAACTGTTATCACTCTGTCTGTTGAAGGATGTGATGAAGAAGCCATTTGAATTTGGATACCAGATAATTTTCCTTAGTATTAGGGTTTACCAATATAGAAACAACTCAGTGTACATAAGATTTTCAAATTCAGTGTATATAAGGGTGCGCAACGTCACGCGTTCAACGTCAAATAAAATAACAGACAACATAAACAGTAATCGGTGCCATTGTCGTAAATAAATTCAGTGAAAAAGTAAAAACATCTCTGGTGCATCTGACGAAAGAAACGTCGAAGATCTACAAAGCTTGGATGTTAAAGTGAGAGTTTAAAAGGAAAAGAAAAAGTAATAAAAAATTGAGTGAATTTTGGCTTTTGGATGAAGATTAAAACGTCAAATACCAGCTAAATTTGACGTAACATTCTGTTCACACAATTAATGGTCCCAACCACTCAATTGCCCTTCACGTCGATAAATAAGTAGACCATTTGAAAACCTATCCTACATAACTTCGGTAATCAAATTCATGTTAACTTTTTTCAACTCTTTTAGTTCTTTTCCTTCACTAAACGAAGACATTTCTTTGTTAACCATAAGGCAAAGGGCTAAAACAGTGGAAAATGTTAACACTTATGAATTTCAAGTAGACCCTTTGAAAACCTATCCTACATAACTTCGGTAATCAAATTCATGTTAACTTTTTTCTTTTGTTTTCCTTCTTTTCCTTTACTAAACAAAGACATTTCTTTGTTAACCATGAAGGCATGGGGGGAAACACAGAAAAAGTTAACACTTATGAATTTCAAGTAGACCCTTTCAAAACCTATCCTACATTACTTTTGTAATCAAATTCATGTTAACTTTTTTCAACTGTTTTAGTTCTTTTCCTTCACTAAACGAAGACATTTCTTTGTTAACCATGAAGGCAAAGGGCTAAAACAGTGGACAATGTTAACACTTATGAATTTCAAGTAGACCCTTTGAAAACCTATCCTACGTAACTTCGGTAATCAAATTCATGTTAACTTTTTTCTTTTGTTTTCCTTCTTTTCCTTTACTAAGCAAAGACATTTCTTTGTTAACCATGAAGGCATGGGGGGAAACACAGAAAAAGTTAACACTTATGAATTTCAAGTAGACCCTTTCAAAACCTATCCTACATTACTTTTGTAATCAAATTCATGTTAACTTTTTTCAACTCTTTTAGTTCTTTTCCTTCACTAAACAAAGACATTTCTTTGTTAACCATGAAGGCAAAGGGCTAAAACAGTGGAAAATGTTAACACTTATGAATTTCAAGTAAACCCTTTGAAAACCTATCCTACATAACTTCGGTAATCAAATTCATGTTAACTTTTTTCTTGTGTTTTCCTTCTTTTCCTTTACTAAACGAAGACATTTCTTTGTTAACCATGAAGGCATGGGGGAAAACATAGAAAAAGTTAACACTTATGAATTTTAAGTAGACCCTTTCAAAACCTATCCTACATTACTTCCGTAATCAAATTCATGTTAACTTTTTTCAACAGTTTTAGTTCTTTTCCTTCATTAAACGAAGACATTTCTTTGTTAACCATGAAGGCAAACGGCTAAAACAGAGGAAAAGGTTAACACTTATGAATTTCAAGTAGACCCTTTGAAAACCTATCCTACATAACTTTGCTAATCAAATTCATGTTAACTCTTTTCTTGTGTTTTAGTTCTTTTCCTTCACTAAACGAAGACATTTCTTTGTTAACCATGAAGGCAAAGGGCTAAAACAAAGGAAAATGTTAACACTTATGAATTTCATGTAGACCCTTTGAAAACTTATCCTACATAACTTCGGTAATCAAATTCATGTTAACTTTTTTCTTGTGTTTTCCTTCTTTTCCTTTACTAATCGAAGACATTTCTTTTTTAACCATGAAGGCATGGGGGGGGGGGGGGAACACAGAAAAAGTTAACACTTATGAATTTCAAGTCGACCCTTTCAAAACCTATCCTACTGATGAGTGCATATTTATGCCCACATTTGTGCTTTAAAATTCAAATTTTTGATGAAATAATTGTGCTTAAATGATTGATTTTAAGTGAATTTGTGATGATTGGAATTGTTGGGTTTGGGAATTAAAGAGACGTAAAAAATGAGTTTTAGCGCATAAATTATTCTTGGATGTTCTAATGTTTATTTGTGGAGCTGAAATAAAGCTTAATTGGTCCAAATTTCAAATTAAGGCCCAAAATGAGGTTTTATTTGGAAAATAATGTACAGATGGGCTAAACAGGAAGTCTTTACCCTTGGACCTCCCAAATTTCCCTACATACACCCCTCTTTTCTTAACCAAGCCCAAATACTAAGGCTTTTCTCTTATACCCCTAAAATTTTCCTATCCATACCCCTCCTAGCACTAACTAGTCAAACCAACATATCAAACTGTTAAGATGATGCCACATCACTAATCCTTGCACTCACTAGTGATGCAACCAGATTGTGCCACATCCTCACCCCTGACACATCAGCCCTACCACGTCAGCATCTCCTTCAACCCTAATCCTCCTCCACCATCTTCTTCCTAGTGTCGCCGGTAGCCACCACCATCAACCCTAGCCGCCGCATAACCACCCTCATCCCACGCTAGCAAGGCCGTAGTCGCGCACCACGCCGCTATCCTCCATGGCAGCCATCGCATGTCGCACACCACCTTCTTCCACGGCCAATCATCATCTCAGACCTACAAATCCAAAAACCTAGAAAACCCAATTCGAATAAAGCTCGCATACCATCCTCACCGCACTATCTCCTCGTTGAGTCGCCGCCGCAAGGACTGTCATCCACCATCACAGCGCATCAGTCACGCCCGCCACCACTGGGTGAGTCCCTCCACCGTCGCGCAACCAACCACACTCCCATAACCTGCAAATCAATCACAGAAGCCGCGAAGCAGAGGAGCCCTAAAATGCAGAAAGAAATCTCAAATCAGCGAACCCTATCATGGCTCCTAGAAACTCGAATCCAGAAGCTTCATGGTGCAGATGCAGGGACCTACCATGAGAGCATAACTGTAATGTTCATCTCCTTGTGCGAATCCAAAGTCATCATGAACAACTTTCGGGGCGCAGGAACAATGCGGCACAAGTTTTCCCCTTTCCCCCAATCTGAAACCCTAATTTTGGGTGGGGAAGGGGCTGGCATGTGGCAAGTTTTCATTGGCCATGTCTATCAGTCAAAGCTGGTCAATTTTGTTTGAATCTGGTCAAGGTTGGTTTTTCCTTTGGTTTTTTTTTTTTACTTCTTGGTTTTGGTTATAATGTCTTCAATCATCTTTGGTCTTATATTTAGATTAAGTTTTTTGTAAGAGGATATTTCCTTTTGAAATCCTCCAAGTTATAGGACGCCGATTATCCAAAAAAGTAGACATCAATCACCAGGCCTTTGCGTCAAATGCACCCAATATTCGACGTCAACTTTATAAATTTAACTTGTCTTGGAGTTTTTTCCACCATAGGAAATCAAATAGCTCTGAAATCTAATGGTAGAAGACAACTCCAAGACAATTTAAAAAATGATTTATACAATGTTGAATGATGAAGTTGAACATCTTCTTTATATAATTATTTTAGATCATAAAATTGTTTCAGCATTAAACATATTGTGAACCATTATTCTTTTTCCTAAGCGTTTCCCTTTCAGTAAGATAACTTAATTATTTTTGTGATATAAAAAACATTTTGTTGACTTGAATTTCAAAGGCCACCTTCATATGAACTGAGACCTAAATGCGGAACTTTGAAATTCAAGTGAGCAGATTGTAATTTGAGGAACAAAAATGCTTCGAAATGTAAGGGAAAGAAAACACAAAGGATATAAAAACCATGAATCCTAATATGTTCAACAGAAAAACAGGATGGCAGGGATTACACGAAATTTAAGCTATATTTGTAGGTGAAATGACGATGTTCAAACATCATTCAGTGGAAAGTAATACATCTCTTGTGATTCAAATAAGAACTAATTGACGTCCAACCCCCAAAAATAGACGTGAAAAACATCGTTTGAAACATTGTCCCACTACTCCACAGAGTCGGACGTGGTATTGAATGATTAAAAATTAAAAAGAAAAAAATATTAAAAATTACATGATCTGCTGATGAAAATTAAATCATTACAAAAATAGTACATCGTGTAATTATGATTAGAAACTGCCACATCGTATGAACGTCGAACCCCGCACAATTTGACGTTCAAACATCATTCACTGAAAAAGTAAAAAATCTCTTTGGATTCTGATATTGTACGAACGTCGAAGCTCCTCCAAATTCGACGTTAAAACATCATTCGCTGAAAAAGTAAAAAATCTCTTTGGATTCGATACTATAATGATATAGGACGTCATTGATCACAAATATTTGACCCAATCTCCAGACCTTTGCATTGTTTACCGTCAATACTCGATGTCAATCGTATAAATTTAATTTATATTTCAGTTGTTTCCACCATTAAGAACTAATTGACGTCCAGCCCCCAACAAATGACGTTAAAAATATCGTTGGAAAATGCATACCATTAATGTCCCACTACTCTACAGAGTCGGACGTGCCATTGAATGATTAAAAATTAAAAAGAAAAAAATACTAAAAATTAGATGATCCGCGTAGCAAAATTAAATCATTTTAAAAGCATTACACATGATTAATATCCTGCACGTCCAAGCCCCGCATAGTTTGACGTTCAAACATCAATGAAAAAGGAAAAAATCTTTTTGGATGCTTAAGACTCCTTGCTGACTAATCGTAAACATTACTATGATGAATAATGATATAGGACATCCTGATGCACAAATAATTGACATCAATATCCTGAACGTCGAACACCCTCACAATTCGACGTTAAAACATCATTCACTGAAAAAGTAAAACATCTCTTTGGATTCTTAAGAACTCACGTAGATATTTCTATGATGAATATGATATAGGATGTCCTCAATCACAAATATTTTACATTAACTTTCTGAACGTCAATGCCCCTCCGAATACGACGTGCAATCATCATTCACTGAATAAGTAAAAAATCTCTTTGGATTCTTCTGAACTCCTTGCTGACTAAACGTAGACATGTCATTGAATGATGAAGTTGAACATCTTCTTTATATAATTATTTTATATCATAAAATTTTTTCAGCATTAAACATATTGTGAACCATATTTCTTTTTCCCAAGCACTTTCCTTTCAGTAAGATAACTTAATCATTTCTTTATTGTAAAAAGCATTTTGTTCACTTAAATATCAAAGGCCACCTTCATATGAACTTAGACATGAATGAGGCACTTTGACATTCAAGCAAGCAAATTGCAATTTAAAGAACATACATGTTTAAAAATCTAAGGAAAGGAAAATCCCAAGGAGATAAAAAACATGAATCCTAATATGTTCAATACAGAAACAGGAAGTAAGGGATTACGTGATGGATGCAATATTTATAGATGAACCGATGACGTACATCGTGTAAATATGCTTACTGACTATCTTGTCTGAACGTCGAGGCCCCTCTGAAAATGACGTTCAAACATCAGCAGTCTTTCGCATCGAATGCACTCAACAAATGACGTCAACATTATAAATTTAATTTTTTTGAGTTGTTTCAACCATAAGAAATCAAATAGCTCTGAAATCTAATGCTAAAACACAACTACAACACTACAAGAATAATTGATATTACCGATGGTCGTAACTCATCGGTAATGTATAAAATCCGTCGGCAATTGTCGTTTACTGACGGTCAAAATACCGTCGGTAATTACCAAAGGCTTTTGGCCTTCGATAAATCCGTCGGTAATTACCGAAGGCTTGTGGCCTTCGGGAAATCCGTCGATAATTACCGCGATCTAGTTCATCTTCTTTGTCTTCTTTCCTACCTCCGTGTCATTTTTTTTTCGTTTTCACGAACTCCGCCACCAAAAAAGCATCACGCCAATAACAAACTCATTTCCAAACAATCAAACAACCAATTTATTTTCAATAGTTAAAATCATAGAGAATCATAAAGAGTTTCTCTACAATTCTGATATTTGTAAGAGAAAGAAGATGTTATTAGGACCGGTGATGTTCCTAATCGCATAGATCAACTTTGCAATGGCTCGCCGAAAAAGTTGAGCTTGTCGGAAAAGTTGAGCTTGTCGGAAAGACTGAAAAGTGGACAACGGTGGGTTGCAACAGTGGCGAGCCTACGATGGTGAAGAGAAACGGTGATGAGACTACGTGACGGTAAGCAAAAATTAGAAGGAGAAATAAGTAGTGGTGGCAAGAAGTTCCAGTGACCAAACATTGGAGGGTGGCATTACCGGTGGGAAGAAGTTGTACATTGAGATGGAGAGAAATGAGAAGGAGAAAAGAGTGTGATGTTTGCCACATATATTGGCACTAGAGGCGAAATTCGGGCTGGAAAATTCCTGTTCTTTTTACCGACGGCCACAAGCCTTTGGTAAATCCGTTGGTAACGTCGCTAAGTGAAATAAGGGGCGGGAAAATTCCCGCTCTTTTTACCGACGACCAAAAGCCTTCGGTAAATCCGTCGGTAAAGCCGTTAAGTGGAAAAAGAGCGGGAAAATTCCCGCTCTTTTTACCGACGGCCCAAAGCCTTCGGTAAATCTGTCGGTAAGTGACATACACATTAACGATGGCCAAAAGCCTTCGGCAAATCCGTCGGTAATGTGCATTTCACTTACCGATGGATTTACCGAAGGCTTTGGGTCGTCGGTAAAAAAATAAAAAAAAATCGTCGGTAAATCCGTCGGAAATTAAAATATATCGACGGATATATATTCGTCGGTAAAAATCCTAATATTAATAATTTTTGTAGTGCAAGACAATTTAAAAAACAATTCATACATAGTTGAATGTTGAAGTTGAACATCTTCTTTATATAATTATTTTAGATCATAAAATTGTTTCAGCATTAAACATATTGTGAACCATATTTCTTTTTCCCAAGCACTTTCCTTTCAGTAAGATAACGTGATGGAGCCAAATTCCAGAGGAAACCAGTGGCCTGAAGGTCCCATATCAGAGGTGTGGTAGATGTGTTGGTGTGCAGCGGAATTGATGGAGTAAATGGTGATGGAGATGTTTGAATGAAGCAAGGTAAAATGAGTGAAGCCTCTCAGCTCAGAAAGCCTTCATATAATGGAAGGAAGCTTGAGAGAAAATGAAGAATTAGCAAGCAATTTTGACTCAAGAGCAGAATCCAAGACTGGAATATATTTCTCAGCATTTGGGCATAGCTCTAAAAGTACCCATACAAGGAAGAAACCCTCCTATTTATAAGTGAAGATGGGTCTCTTTTCTGAAATGAAATCCCGCCTAATTTCAAATGGGAAGCCTAACAGCAACGCCAAATCCTTCCAGCAAATCCCATGCCTTACTCCAGGTCAGCTCCTCACGTGTTTGAAGCATCTTCTCATCCAACGCTGGGCTATTTTGGGGCTTTGGCTGGGTGCATATGACTTTGGCAGCAAGCTTCTCCAACCAGGCCTTCCTTTCACGTGCCAAATGCCATGCTGGCAGCTGCTCCCTCCAATTTATTTAATCCTACAAAACAAAGTAAACATGCTTAATTAAGAGAAGAAGGTTTAAGATAATTCACCTTCCATAGAAGCAAAATATTAAGTGATCCTTCTTCCTCTTGAACTCTCTTAGCCATGGCTCTAGTAAGAGGTCCAATGTATGTCTTAGATGGTCTTCCATCAGACCCTCCCTCTTGAGAAGGATCTGTCCTCAGATCTGTTGCATCCTGTTGATCATCTCATGTGAAAGGAATTAAGTCACAGATGTTAAAAGTATGACTGACACCATAACTTTCAGGAAGATCTAAGATGTATGCATTATCATTTATCCTTTTGACCACCTTGAATGGACCATCTCCTCTTGGACTAAGTTTGGACTTCCTTTGAGAGGGAAATCTTTCCTTTCTCAAATGAAGCCAAACTAGGTCTCCTTTTTCAAAAACTATTTTCTTTCTCCCTTTGTTGTTGTATTCTGTATATTTTTGAGTTTGTTTTTCAATTTGGGTTTTGACCTTCTCATGTAACTTCTTGATGAACTCCGCTTTAGAAACACCTTCTTTATGAAGAAAAAGAGATGGTTCTGGAAGAGGTAGTAAATCAAGAGGTGTGATAGGATTAAAACCATAAACAACCTGATAGACAAATTTATGAACACCAAAATATGATGTCACAAACCTGTTTTTCAATCGGCAAGTATGACCGAATCGTTCAAGTAATAAACTTGGTAAGACCAAGTATCGTTCTTCCCAAAGGACTCACGGCCTAGTTTAGTTATGTGGTTTCTTGATTAGCTAAGACTTAAAGAAGAAATATTTGGAGTTTAATATGCAAGACAGAAAATAAACATGTATGCATGAAGTTTTGATCAATGGCAAAAAGCAAAAGATAAACACTTTCAATGAAATTTATGTATGAATATGTTGTTGGGGGTCAATTTCATCTTATCCACTCTCATATATTTTAGGAATTCAACATTCAAATCATCATTGTTAATGCCACTCTCTAAAGTACCTTTCTAGAAGGCTTCTCCCTAATCACGAGTTCATACAATTCCTAGCATTCCTAATGATCAGTTCATAAGTGCAGGAGCTTAAGACAACCAATATCATATTGGGAGAAATTCCCCGGATCTAGACTTCCCCGTACGTTCCCGTATCGACAAAACCAATAATCATGCATCGAATGAGTTAAACAATGCAAGCATTAAGCAAAGAGGAAAAACCCTAACTAATGATGAAAGAAAGTATAAATCTTAATTAAAAGATGTAAAAACAGATTCCATATATGAGAGCTTCACAAGATTACATTGATTCCCCAACAAACATACAGAGTTTAGTTCACCATATTCATGGTGAACCTAGATGAACAATAATGAAAGAATGAAAGAGATAGAAAAACCCGAGAAAGAGAAGAGGAGAGCCGTCACCATCTCCCAATCTACCCCCAAGGGGTGAAAAGTGTGTTTCTACTTCCTCCCAGCCAAAGATACAAACCCTAGGACGTGCAAGTCCTTAAATAGGGCATAAAAATAACATAAAACAAGTCCAAGCCCATAAAAACAAAAGAAAACCGGTCCAAGCCCACTTAGAATGGCGCTCAGCGGTATTTTACCGCTGAGCGGTAATACCGCATGATCCATTTTGCCCCCAGCTGCTGTTTTTGCCCCTCAGCGGTGATTTTTGCACCTGAAAAGTGCCGCTCAGCGGTATTTTACCGCTCAGCGCCACTCGGTCACACGTTTTCTGCGTTCTGGTTGGTTTTTCAGCATTCTGGTTGACTGGTTGACTTTTCTGGTGGACTGGTTGACCTTTCTGGTTTCTGGTTGACTTTTCAGCACTCCAATCATTCGGTATTTCAATTCTTCTTTCAAATCATTCAATTAGCCTACAAAATCAAGGGAATCTTGCATAAAACCATTAAATTCACTTTCAACTCTCTTATTCTCAAAACTAAAGCAAAAATATGATTTCAAGCTAGTTTCTAAGTCTTAAAGGTTGCTTTTGGTATCAAATTTAAGCATAAAAATAACGGTTTTTCAACCGTTATCACAACCTCAAAAGGAGAAAGATTAGTAGTCTTGTGGACTACCCTGTTATAAGCAAATTCAATATGAGGTAGATGTTCATCCCAAGATTTATTGTTACCTCTTAATATTACCCTTAATAATGTAGATAGAGATCTATTAACTACTTCAGTTTGCCCATCAGTTTGTGGGTGACATGTAGTAGAAAATAGAAGTTTAGTTCCAAGCTTTTCCCATAAAGTTTTCCAAAAGTGGCTTAGGAACTTCACATCTCTATCAGACACTATAGATTTGGGTAAACCATGCAATCTCACTATTTCCTTAAAGAAGAGTCGAGATATATAGCTAGCATCATCTACTTTGTGGCAGGGTATAAAATGAGCCATTTTACTAAAACGATCTACTACCACAAAGATAGAATCATAACCCCTTTGAGTTCTTGGTAATCCTAGGACAAAGTCCATGCTTATGTCCTCCCAAGGGGTATTAGCTATGGGAAGAGGTGTATAGAGTCCATGAGGCATAATCTTTGACTTAGCTTGTAAACAAGCTATGCATTTAGAACAATGCCTTTGAACATCTATTCTCATGTGTGGCCAATAAAATTTACTTTTCAAAATGTTTAGAGTTTTATCAACTCCATGATGGCCCATAAGTCCTCCTCCATGACTCTCTTTGATAAGAAGTTTTCTAATGGATCCTTGGGGTATACAAAGTTTTCCTTTATTAAAAAGATACCCCTCAGAAAGATAGAATCCATCAAAAGGCTTCTTAAGACATGATGAATAAGTGGATGCAAATGTTTCATCATTTTCATACAACTCTTTTATGTCATCAAATCCTAATATTTGGGATCCTAGGGTTACTAATAATGCATGTCTTCTAGATAAAGCATCCGCAACAACATTAGTACTCCCCTTTTTGTGTTTGATTGCATAGGGAAATTGCTCCAGATATTCCACCCACTTGGCATGTCTTTTGTTTAGCTTTGCTTGCCCTTTTATGTACTTGAGAGATTCATGGTCAGTGTGGATGATGAATTCTCTATTAACCAAGTAATGTTCCCAAGTTTTTAAAGCTCTAATGAGGGCATACAACTCTTTGTCATAGGTAGGATAGTTCAAGGTAGGTCCCCTAAGTTTTTCACTAAAGTAAGCTACGGGATGTCCTCCTTGTATTAAAACAGCTCCTATACCTATCCCAGATGCATCACATTCTAATTCAAAGGCTTTGGAAAAATCAGGTAAAACGAGAATGGGTGCATGAGTTAACTTATGTTTCAAAGTCTCAAAAGACAACTCTTGCTTATCACCCCAAAGAAAAGGAACATCTTTCTTGACTAACTCATTTAAAGGAGCAGCTATGGTGGAAAAGTCTTTCACAAATCTCCTATAAAAACTAGCTAGCCCATGAAAGCTTCTTACTTCTCCTATATTTTTAGGGGTTGGCCATTCTTGTATAGCCTTGATCTTCTCTGGATCAACATGCACACCTTCTTTTCCAACTTTGAAACCAAGGAAAATCACACTTTCTTGACAAAAAGTACATTTGTCAAAGTTGGCAAAGAGGTGGTGTTCTCTAAGAAGAAGCAAGACTTCCTTGATATGTCTAAGATGCTCTTGAAGACTTTGACTATAGATTACGATGTCATCAAAGTAGACCACTACAAATCTGCCTATGCATTCCCTAAGCACATGATTCATTAATCTCATGAATGTACTTGGAGCATTGGTCAAGCCAAAGGGCATGACTAACCATTCATATAAACCAAACTTGGTCTTGAAAGCAGTTTTCCATTCATCTCCTTCATGAATTCTTATTTGATGGTATCCACTTTTAAGATCAATTTTGTTGAAGAGATTTGCTCCATGTAATTCATCCAACATGTCATCTAGCCTAGGAATGGGGTGCCTATACTTGACAGTTATGTTGTTGATGGCCCTACAATCTGTACACATTCTCCAAGACCCATCTTTTTAGGGACCAACAACACAGGGACTTAAACTCTTTTGGATCCACCCTTTGTTCAACAAGTCATTAACTTGTTTCTCTATTTCTTTTGTTTCCATAGGGTTGGTTCTATAGGCTGGCCTATTGGGTAGGCTTGCCCCAGGCACCAAATCTATTTGATGTTCTATTCCCCTCAAAGGTGGTAATCCACTTGGTACCTCTTTGGGAAATATATCATCAAATTCCTTTAAAACTTTTTGCAACCCCTTTGGTAGAGAACCAAGTTCATGAGTGATTGAAACAAATGCCTCTTTGTAATAAAGAAGGAAATGAGGTTGTCCAAGAAAAAGATTTTTGGAAATATTCAAGGTTTGAGGTTGGACAACTTCATGGGCTGAGGCATGGGTTACCAAATTCTTTCTTTCTTTCTTATTTTCTTTTTTCTTTTCTCCATCCAACTTCTTCTTAAGAATTATTTGGTCCTCTCTTACTTGTGAAGGTGTAAGAGGACACAAAATAATTTTCTTTCCCTTGTGTTGAATGGTGATTTTGTTGGTGACTCCATCATGTAAAGCTTGTTTATCATATTGCCAAGGTCTTCCAAGTAATATGTGCCCAGCTTCCATTGGTACTATATCACAAACAATTTGATCTTCATATTTGCCAATGGAAATGGGTACACTTACTTGTTCTTTAACTACTATTCCATCATCCTCTTTGATCCATTGAAGTTTGTAAGGTTTAGGATGAGGAGTAGTGGTTAAGCCAAGCTTCTCTACCATTCTAGAACTACAACAGTTGCAAAAAGAGCCACTATCCACTATCATTGAACATGTCTTTTCTAAAACTTTGCATCTTGTGTGGAATAGGTTCTCTCTTTGTGACTGTTCTAGTTCTACATGTTTGCTCTCAAGGAGTCTTCTCACCATGAGTAAATCTCCATCACAAGGTAGAGTTTCTTCTTCTTCAGAAGTGGATGTTTCAGACTCACTACATGAAGAACCCTCACTTTCACTCTCATGTTCAAGAATGTAAGTTGACCTTCTATTTCGACACTCAGATGAATAGTGCACTCTTTCCCCACATTTAAAGCATTTGGTTTCCTTACTTTTATTATCTTTTGGAGGTTCTTTGGCTCTTTCTTTCCCTTTCTCCCTCTCTCTAGATTCTTCATATCTTGGCTTAATTAGACTACCCTCCCTCTTATATTCTTTCTTGTAACTATGAGGGTAATCTTTCTTAGTAGAGCTTTTTCTTTTGAGTTGCTGCTCTACCCTCACACAAAGTTGGACTAACTCATTGAGATCATTGTAGGGTATAAGTTCAACCCTATCTCTTATGTCATAGTTGAGTCCACTTTGGAACCTAGCAATTGTGATTCTTGGTTCCTCTCTTATCCCAGCCCTCAACATGAGTAATTCCATTTTTTGTCTATATTCCTCAACACTCATGTTCCTTTGTTGGAGTTTATGGAGTTTATCCATTATCTCCCTATCATAGTAGGCTGGTACATGCCTCCTCCTCAAGGCAGCTCTCATTTCATTCCAATACTTAATGGGAGGTAAGTGTCTTAGCCTATGGTCCTTGACTAAGGTTGTCCACCAAATTAAGGCATAACCTTGAAAGCTTAGTGTTGAAAGGGTCGCACCTCTCACAAAATTTGAGCATAAAAGAAATG
>JAHCHA010012544.1:0-10407 GCA_027742795.1 Vigna hirtella
AAAAAAAAAACAAACAAGTTCAACAAATAAGTTCTTCAAAACGAAAACGAAAACGAAAACTAACCTTCAAAAGGTGGGTCGGAATAAAGTGCCGTCACCCGTAAGAGAGAAAAAATAATGCATCTATGAAGGACAAGAACACGAAAATAATCGGTTAAAACAAACGAAAATCATACATAAAGTAGTTAATTAACATGGACTTGTATCAAGTGAAAGAAAGATTACTTGTGATGGTCATCAACTTCATTCGAGAAAAGTTTGAGAAGAGAAGAGGGTCTCGCGCGCGAAGATAAAGTGAATGAATTTTCAATCTCCCGCTCAAGTTTTTATTGAATTCACTAACCTTTTAACGTCTAACGCTAGGACATTCGACGTTTTATATCCTTTTACGTCGAATTACAATTATAAATGACGTTTAATAATTGCATTTATTTACAAAAATGCCATCGGTCATTTTTAACGTTGGCTATTTAGTGGGTCGACGTTAAACGCGTGACGTTATACGTTGTTTTTCCACTACTGTTGGATGGAAAATCCTTAAAGGATTTGCCATCAACACATGCACACCTTCATGCATGCATACATACACACATGCACACATGCATATATTTATTCATGCACACATGGAAACATCATACATGCACACATGCATACATGCACCCTTGCATAAAGAGTGCATTCCAACCATCAAACCCCAAACACCAAGACTTTGAAAATGTCCCAAAACTTGCCACCAAGCACCAACTTAGCCAACTTTCGCCACCAAACTTGGCTAGCTTCAAAACCCACCAAAATGAAAAATTTCTTGCACCAAGATTTTTACAGTAGCCTTTTGGTGATATAAAGAGTGCATTCCAACCATCAAACCCCAAAATCCAACACTTTGAAAATTTCCCAAAACTTTGCACCATGCACCACAAACTTAGCCAAATTTCACCACCAAACTTGGCTAGCTTCAAAACCAACCAACATGAAAAATTTCTTGCACCAAGATTTTTACAGTAGCATTTTGTTGATATAAAGAGTGCAATCCAACCATCAAACCCCAAAAACCAACACTTTGAAAATTTCCCAAAAGTTGGCACCATGGACGACAAACTTAGCCAAGTTTCACCACCAAACTTGGCTAGCTTCAAAACAAACCAAAATGAAAAATTTCTTGCACCAAGATTTTTACAGTAGCATTTTGGTGATATAAAGAGTGCATTCCAACCATCAAACCCCAAAAACCAACACTTTGAAAATTTCCCAAAACTTGGCACAAAGCACCAACTTAGCCAACCTTCACCACCAAACTTGGCTAGCTTCAAAACCCACCAAAATGAAAAATTTCTTGCACTAAGAATTTAACAGTAGCTTTTTGGTGATATTGATGAACAAATTTTCAATCCCCGAAAATGGAGTCAAAAACTTGTTAACCCTTGGCAAGTGTAACCGAATCGTATCAAGTAATAAAAAATAGTAAGACCAAGTATCGTTTCCCAAGAGACTCACGACACTAAACAGTTATGTGATTACTCAACGAATTAAGACTCTAAAGAAAATATTTTGGGGTTTTTGAATGTAAATGCAATAAAATAAACATGAATGCAATTTGATCAATTGAGGTTAAACACAAGAAAGAGTGGTTGAAGTTGATGATATTGTTGTTGGGTTTAGATTTCACCTAATTTACTCTCATGCATTTATGAATTCGTCTTTCTTTTCATTAATAAAAATAACAGGAGCCAGGTCCAAGCCCATAAAAATTACAGAAAAGTGGCCCAACGCCCATAAAAACACCGCTCAGCGGTAAGTGCGGGTCTTTGATGGACAAATTTATGATCACCAAAATATGATGTCATAAACTTGTTTTACAATCGGCAAGTATGACCGAATCGTTCAAGTAATAAACTTGGTAAGACCAAGTATCGTTCTCCCAAAGGACTCACGACCTAGTTTAGTTGTGTGGTTCGTTGATTAGCTAAGACTTAAGAACGAAATAATTGGGTTTTAATATGCAAGACAGAAAATAAACATGTATGCATGAGGTTTTGATCAATGGCAAAAGCAAAAGACAAGCACTTTCAATGAAATATATATATGAATATGTTGTTGGGGGTCAATTTCATCTTATCCACTCTCATATATTTTAGGAATTCAACATTCAAATCATCATTGTTAATGTCACTCTCTAAAGTACCTTTCAAGAAGGCTTCTCCCTAATTACGAGTTCATACAATTCCTAGCATTCCTAATAATTAGTTCATCAAGTGCAGGAGCTTAACGACAACCAATATAATATTGGGAGAGATTCCCCGGATCTAGACTTCCCCGTACGTTCCCGTATCGACAAAATCAATAATCATGCATTGAATGAGTTAAACAAAGCAAGCATTAAGCAAAGAGGAAAAACCCTAACTAATGATGAAAGAAAGCATAAATCTTAGATTAAGATGCAAGCACAAATTCCATATATGAGAGCTTCAAAAGATTACATTGATTCCCCAACAAACATACAAGGTTTAGTTCACCATATTCATGGTGAACCTAGATGAACAATAATGAAAGAATGAAAGATAAAACCCTAGAAAGGTGAAGAGGTAGCCTGAACATCCAAGATCTTCAAAGGGGTGGAAGAGAAAGTGTTTGCTTCGTTTCTGCCAAAGATACCAACCCTAAGACATTTAGGTCTTTAAATAGGACATAAAAATAATAGAAAACGGGTCCAGGCCCAAACAGATCATAAAATCGCATAAAACTGGCCCAAAACTCGTCTGGTTGACTTTTTTCGTATTCTGGTTGACTGGTTGACTTTTTTGGTTGACTGGTTGACTTTTCTGGTTGACTGGTTGACTTTTCTAGTTTCTGGTTGACTTTTCAGCATTCCAATCATTCGGTACTTCGATTCTTCTTTCAAATCATTCAATTACCCTACAAAATCAAGGGAATCTTGCACAAAATCATTAAATTCACTTTCAACTCTCTTATTCACAACACTAAAGCAAAAATATGAGTTCAAGCTAGTTTCTAAGTCTTAAAGATTGCTTTTGGTATCAATTTTAAGCATAAAAATAACGGTTTTTCAACCGTTATCAGTCTTCAATTTTGCCCCTCAGGTGCTGTTTTTGCCCCTTAGCGTTGATTTCGGCACCTGAAAACTGGCGCTCAGCGGAAATTACCGCTTACCGCAACTTTTTCTACACTCTGGTTGACTTTTCTGCATTCTGGTTGACTGGTTGACTTTTCTGTTTGACTGGTTGACTTTTTTGATTGAGTGGTTGACTTTTCTGGTTGAGTGGTTGACTTTTCTGCATTCCAACCATTCGGTACTTTAAGTCTTCTTTCAAATCATTCCAATAACCTACAAAATGAAGGGAATTTAGCACAAAACCATTAAATTCACCTTCAACTCTCTTATTCACAAAACTAAAGCAAAAACATGAGTTCAAGGAAGCTTCTAAGTCAAAAAGGGTATTTTTAATATCAAAATTAAGAATAAAAATAACGCTTTTTCAACCGTTATCATAACCCCAAACTTGAAACTTTGCTTGTTCTCAAGCAAAACAAAACCTGGCTTAAATAATATATTGATACTACAATGGTCTAGCACACTAAAAAACATTTTTTTCTTAGGACAAGTAAATCACTCATGAATGCTCATCATAGAAAGATTAGTCAAGATATAATGATGCTTTAGCCAATCAAGCTTCAACTATGGTGCTCACATAATCAAGACATACGCAACAGATGCAATCCTCATCAACAACCAAGCAAGAATGTTATCATAAAGTGTATGAAGCTATTCCTCACCAAAGATAGTGTTTCACTCAAGCACTCAAAAGTGTTTCACTCAACTCAAAGGTTTATAGTGAGGTGACACTCTTACACTCTACTATAACAATGTCACATGAATCAACTTTGCCTTTCATTTAACCACATATCAAACACACTTACAAGCAAGTTATCATCACAAGGGCTTTCAAGGCTTGTATTGAGGCTGGGCTAAGAAGAAAATTGGTTTTTCTAGACAAAAAAATTCCTTGAGTTAAGAGAGTGCATAACTCATTCATTCACATTAACAATAATCTCTCTTTCTCCATTTTTATGTGAGAAACCAATATTCAACTCATTCCCAAACTTTACTTGCATTGAGCTTAACCTTTTCTTTTCTTTCTTTTCTTCTCTTTTGCTTTTTGCTTTTGCCCAATGCTCTTTAATGAATTTCATAAAGTTCTTTTCGGTTTCTCGCCACCCCAAACTTGAACCATTCTCCATTACCACAAAAACATATTCTACTTAACTCAAGGTAAGGATTTCAAAAAGGGTTTTTCCACTTTTCAAATTTAGGCTCAAGGTGCAAAGGTTAGAGAAAACATTGATCTTTATTGGGTTCACCTATAAACATTGGCTCTAAGGGAGAAGAAAAACATGGCCTTGATCATTTGTAACAAGCAAGCAAGTGGTTCAATCATATAAAATTAGGCAAAATCAATCATGCTTTCAAAGCAATAACAATCAATCAATCAAAAACTCTGGAGCCTAATCTCTCACAGGTTAACTCAAGTTCCACAATTTGATAAACATCTTGCCAAACATATTAATCATGCATCTGTTTTTTAACAAAACTATGAGCAACCACTATCTATGCTTAAAAAGCCTCACAATCATTAACTCAACATGCATCATAGAACAATAGAGCAAACACAAGAATATTACTCATCACAAACAATTTACCACATCATACCAACCATTGCAGCACAATTCATTAAACCAAGTACATAAACAAAAATAAAAACAAAATAAAAAAAAATTCAAATAGACAAAAACAAAAAAAATCCACATCCTACAGCATCCATCAGTAGATGCTCTCATCTGATCTGAATCTTCCAGCATCCATCAGTAGATGCGAATCCTCATCATCAACATCCATCAGTAGATGCTAATCTTTCTCATCTTCATCGGCATCCATTAGTAGATGCCTTTAGTAGCATCCATCAGTAGATGCTATCATTCATCACCCTCATCATAGCAACATCCATCAGTAGATGTTGTCATTCCTACAAAGTAAATTCAAATCCAAAAGAAAAAGTCAGAATTTGGGTTGCCTCCCAATAAGCGCTTGTTTTACATCACGAGCCTGACCCAAAATCCTCCAGCATCCTTCAGTAGATGCATATTTTTATCACCAACACCCATCAATAGGTGTATACAAACATAGTATCCTTCAGTAGATACTCTTCCACTAACATCCATCAGTAGATGCAAATCCTTTTCATCAACACTCATTAGTAAGTGTCTGATAGCATAGTATCCTTCAGTAGATACTTAACCACCTGACATCCACCAGTAGATGTTGTGCTTCTTCTCTCGATGATCTTGTGCTCCTAGTACAAATTTTCGAAGTTGATCCTGCAAACACTAAAGAACACTGCACTAGAGCACCCAATTAGCACAAACAGATAAAAAAGAAAAAAAAAGAAAAAAAAATGAAGAGATAGAAAGATAAAAAGGATAAAAAAGATAAAAATATAGAAAGATAGATAAAAAAATAGAAAGATAGAAAGAAAAAATAAAAAGAGAGAAGAAAGATAGAAGGATAGAAAGATAGAAAGAAAAAAAAATCAAAAGATAAAAAGATAAAAAAAAAAAAATAAATAAAGAGAAAAAATAAAAAGATAAAAAGAGAAAAAAATAAAAAGATAAAAGGATGAAAAGATAGAAAGATATAAATAAATAAAAAGATATAAAGAAGAAAAAATAAAAATATAATAAGATAGAAAGATGAAAAGATAAAAATATAAGATTGAAGGATGAAAAGATAGAAAGATATAAAGAAATAAAAAAGATAAAAATTAAAGATAAAGTCTAATCGGTTAAGAATCACACAAATAGAATAGTTATACCACGAGTCTCCGACAACGGCGCCAAAAACTTGATGAACAAATTTTCAATCCCCAAAAACGGAGTTAAAAACTTGTTAACCCTCGCCAAGTGTAACTGAATCGTATCAAGTAATAAAAATGGTAAGACCAAGTATCGTTTCCCAAGAGACTCACGGCACTAAACAGTTATGTGATTACTTAAATAATTAAGACTCTAAAGAAAATATTTTGGGGTTTTTGAATGTAAATCCAATAAAATAAACATGAATGCAATTTGATCAATTGAGGTTAAACACAAGAAAGAATGGATGAAGTTGATGATATTGTTGTTGGGTTTAGATTTCACCTAATTTCATCTCATGCATTTATGAATTCGTCTTTCTTTTCATTAATGTTAATGTCACTCTCTAAATTACCTTAAACCCGATGTCTCGGTGAAGAAAGCCTAATCATAATCACTAGTTTACAATGTCTTGTCTCCCTAGCAATTAATCATGCATTATAGTGAACTGAAGCTTAAAGGCAACCAACTATCATACTCCTATGTCTAGGTTTGTAATATACTGTTGGGAGAATTCCCCAGATCGTGATTTGTAAGACATCTCTCAATAACAATCCTAAGGAGAGAAGAGGAGAGCTGTCACATCCCCAAATCGTCCAACCGTAGGAGTACGAAATCTCCTGATACTTACAAATCATAAGATTTATGCCAAACATGAATAAAACATCACAAGCATTTGAGCAAAGAAGAATATCTCTAACAAAAAGAAAGCATGTATCTTTAAAAGATCTTGAAGAACAAATTCAATACATGAGAGTTTAAGAAGGTTACATCTTTCCCAACAACAATAAGGTTTAGCCCTCCATCGTCATGGAAGAACTAGATGAATAATGGAATGAAAGAATGAAAGAGATAGAAAAACCCGAGAAAGAGAAGAGGAGAGGCGTCACCATCCCCAAATCTACCCCCAAGAGGTGAAAAGTGTGTTTCTGTGCTTAAGCCATCAAAAGATACAATCCCTAGGACGTGCAAGTCCTTAAATAGAACATAAAAATAACAAGAACCAGGTCCAAGCCCATAAAAATTAAAGAAAAGTGGCCCAAGGCCCATAAAAACGCCGCTCAATGGTAAGTGCGGGTCTTCAATTTTGCCCCTCAGCGGTGATTTCGACACTTGAAAACTGGCGCTCAGCGGAAATTACCGCTCAGCGCAGCTCAACGCAACTTTTTCAGCACTATGGTTGACTTTTCTGGTTGACTAGTTGACTTTTCTGGTTGAGTGGTTGACTTTTCTGATTTCTGGTTGACTTCTCTGCATTTCAACCATTCGGTACTTTAACTCTTCTTTCAAATCATTCCAATAACCTACAAAATCAAGGGAATCTAACACAAAACCATTAAATTCACCTTCAACTCTATTATTCACAAAACTAAAGCAAAAACATGAGTTGAAGCAATCTTCTAAGTCAAAAAGGGTGTTTTTAATATCAAAATTAAGTATAAAAATAACGGTTTTTCAACCGTTATCAGATATAAAGAGTGCATTCCAACCATCAAACCCCAAAAGCCAACACTTTGAAAATTTCCCAAAACTTGCCATCACGCACCACAAACTTAGCCAAGTTTCATCACCAAACTTGGCTAGCTTCAAAACCCACCAAAATGAAAAATTTCTTGCACCCAGGTTTTTACAGTATCCTTTAGGTGATATAAAGAGTGCATTCCAACCATCAAACCCCAAAAACATAGACTTTGAAAATTTCCCAAAATTTGCCACCAAGAACCAACTTAGCCAACTTTCACCACCAAACTTGGCTAGCTTCACAACCCACAATAATGAAAAATTTCTTGTACCAAGATTTTTACAGTCTCCTTTTGGTGATATAAAGATTGCATTCCAACAAACAAACCCCAAAAACTAAAACTTTGAAAATTTCCCAAAACTTTCCACCAAGCACCAACTTAGCCAACTTTCACCATCAAACTTGGCTAGCTTCAAAAACCACATAAATGGAAAATTTCTTGCACCGTAGCCTTTTGGTTATATAAAGAGGGCATTCCAACCATCTAACCCCAAAAACCAAAAGTTGTAAAATTTCCCAAAACTTGGCACCAAGCACCAACTTAACCAACTTTCACCTCCAAACTTCGCTAGTTTCGAAACCCACCAAAATGAAAACTTTCGTGCACCAAGATTTTTACAGTAGCCTTTTGGTGATATAAAGATTTCATTCCAACCATCAAACCCGAAAAACCAACACTTTGAAAATTTCCCAAAACATGCCACCATGCACCAAAATGAAAAATTTCTTGCACCTAGATTTTTACAGTAGCCTTTTGGTGATATAAAGAGTGCATTCCAACAATCAAACACCAAAAACCAAGACTTTGAAAATTTCCCAAAACATGCCACCATGCACCACAAACTTACTCAATTTTCACCACCAAACTTGGCTAGATTTAAAACCCACCAAAATGGAAAATTTCTTGCACCAAGATCTTTACAGTAGCCATTTGGTGATATAAAGAGGGCATTCCAAACATCAAAACCCAAAAACCAAGACTTTGAAAATTTCCCAAAACTTGGCACCGAGCACCAACTTAGCCTGCTTTCACCACCAAACTTGGCTAGCTTCAAAACCCACCAAAATGAAAAATTTCTTGGAGCAAGATTTTCACAGTAGCCTTTTGGTGATATAAAGAGTGCATTCCAACCATCAATTCCTAAAAACCAACACTTTGAAAATTTCCCAAAACTTGCCACCATGCACCGCAAACTTAGCCAACTTTCACCACCAAAAAGAAAAATTTCTTGCACCCAGATTTTTACAGTAGCCTTTTAGTGATATGAAGAGTGCATTCAAAGCATCAAACCGCAAAAACCAAGACTTTGAAAATTTCCCAAAACTTGCCACCAAGAACCAACTTAGCCAACTTTCACCACCAATCTTGGCTAGCTTCAAAACGCACCAAAATGAAAAATTTTTTGCACCAAGATTTTTCCAGTAGCCTTTTCGTGATTTAAAGAGGGCATTTCAACCATCAAACCCCAAAAATCAACACTTTGAAAATTTCCCAAAACTTTGGAACCAAGCACCAACTTACCCAACCTTCACTAGAAAACTTGGCTAGCTTCAAAACCCACAAAAATGAAAAATTTCTTGCACCAACATTTTTACAGTAGCCTTTATGTGATATAAATAGTGCAGTCCAACCATCAAATCCAAAAAACCAGGACTTTGAAAATTTCCCAAAACTTGCCACCAAGCACCAACTTACCCAACTTACCCAACTTTCACCACCAAACTTGACTAGCTTCAAAACACACAAAAATGAAAAATTTCTTGCACCAAGATTTTTACAGTAGCCTTTTGGTGATATAAAGAGAGCATTCCAATCATCAAACCCCAAAAACCAACACTTTTAAAATTTCCCAAAACTTTGCACCAAGCACCAACTTAGTAAACTTTCACCTCCAAACTTGGCTAGCTTCAATACCCACCAAAATGAGAAATTTCTTGCACCAAGATTTTTACAGTAGCATTTTTGTGATATAAAGAGGTCATTCAAACCATCAAGCCCAAAAAACCAAGAGTTCGAAAATTTCCCAAAACTTCGTACCAAGCACCAACATAGCCAACTTTCACCACCAAACTTTTTTAGCTTCAAAACCCACAAAAATGAAAAATTTCTTGCACCAAGATTTTTACAATACCATTTTCGTGATATAAAGTGTGCATTCGAACCAACAAACCCCAAAAACCAACACTTTGAAAATTTCCCCAAACTTGGCACCAAGCACCAAGTTAGCCAACTTTCACCACTAAACTTGGCTAGCTTCAAAACCAATCAAAATGAAAAATTTCTTTCACCAAGATTTTTACAGTAGCCTTTTCTTGATGTAAAGAGGGCATTCCAACCATCAAACCCCAAAAATGAACACTTTGAAAATTTCCCAACACTTGGTACCATTCACCACTTAGCCAACTTTCACTACCAAACCTGGCTAGCTTCAAAATCCACCAAAATGAAAAAATTCTTGCAACAAGATTTTTACAGTAGCCTTTTGGTGATATAAAGAGGGCATTCCAACCATCAAACCCCAAAAATCAACACTTTGAAATTTCCCAAAACTTGGTACCAAGCACCAACTAAGCCAACTTTCACCACCAATCTTGGCTAGCTTCAAAATGCACCAAAATGAAAAATTTCTTGCACCAACATTTTTCCAGTAGCCTTTTCGTGATTTAAAGAGGGCATTTCAACCATCAAACCCCAAAAATCAACACTTTGAAAATTTCCCAAAACTTTGGAACCAAGCACCAACTTACCCAACCTTCACTACAAAACTTGGCTAGATTCAAAACAAACAAAAATGAAAAATTTCTTGCACCAAAATTTTTACAGTAGCCCTTATGTGATATAAATAGTGCATTCCAACCATCAAACCCCAAAAATCAGGACTTTGAAAATTTCCCAAAACATGCCACCAAGCACCAACTTACCCAACTTTCACCACCAAACTTGACTAGCTTCAAAACAC
>JAHCHA010012544.1:10417-73474 GCA_027742795.1 Vigna hirtella
ACCAAAATGAGAAATTTCTTGCACCAAGATTTTTACAGTAGCATTTTCGTGATATAAAGAGGTCATTCCAACCATCAAGCCCAAAAAACCAAGACTTTGAAAATTTCCCAAAACTTGGTACCAAGCACCAACATAGCCAACTTTCACCACCAAACTTTGCTAGCTTCAAAACCCACAAAAATGAAAAATTTCTTGCAGCAAGATTTTTACAATACCATTTTCGTGATATAAAGTGTGCATTCGAACCAACAAACCCCAAAAACCAACACTTTGAAAATTTCCCCAAACTTGGCACCAAGCATCAAGTTAGCCAACTTTCACCACAAAACTTGGCTAGCTTCAAAACCAACCAAAATGAAAAATTTCTTGCACCAAGATTTTTACAGTAGCCTTGTGGTGATATAAAGAGGGCATTCGAACCACCAAACCCTTAAAACAAACACTTTGAAAATTTCCCAAAACTTGGCACGAAGCACCAACTTAGCCAACTTTCACCACCAACTTGGCTAGCTTCAAAACCAACCAAACTAAAAAATTTCTTGCACCAAGATTTTTACAGTAGCATTTTGGTGATATAAAGAGTGCATTCCAACCATCAAACCCCAAAAACCAACACTTTGAAAATTTCCTAAAACTTGACACCGAGGACCAACTTAGCCAACTTTCACCACCAAACTTGGTTAGCTTCAAAACCCACCAAAATGAAAAATGTCTTGCACCAAGATTTCTACAGTAGCCTTTTGGTGATATAAAGAGTGCAATCCAAGCATCAAACCCCAAAAACCAACACTTTGAAAATTTCCCAAAACTTCGTACCAAGCACCAACTTAGCCAACTTTCACCACTAAACTTGGCTAGCTTCAAACCCAGTGAAATGAAAAATTTCTTGCACCAAGATTTTTAGAGTAGACTTTTGGTGATATAAAGAGGGCATTCCAACCATCAAACCCCAAAAATCAACACTTAGAAAATTTCCCAAAACTTGATACCAAGCACCAACACAGCCAATTTCACCACCAAACTTGACTAGCTTCAAAACCCACTAAAATGAAAAATTTCTTGCACCAAGATTTTTACAGTAGCATTTTCGTGAGATAAAGTGTGCATTCGAACCATCAAACCCCAAAAACCAAAACTTTGAAAATTTCCCCAAACTTGGCCTCAAGCACCAAGTTAGCCAACTTTCACCACCAAACTTGCACTACAAGAAATTGGCGTATTACCGAAGGGATTTTACAGATGGCCTCTCGACCTTCGGTAAAAATGCATTACCGACGGTCAGATAGATGATTACCGAAGGTCTTTGGGCCATCGGTATTCACTACAAAAATAACGAGGGTCCTTAGGCAGTCGGTAATTAAGTGGTGATTTTAAATACCGATGGTCTTAGACCATCCGTATGTATGAGGGTGAATTAAAACCAAAACTTTTGTTTTCCCTCTCCCATTTCGAGCTCGTCGACCAAACCCTATTTCCCTCTCCCTGCGAATCCTCTCCTCAAGCGCATTGTGTCAATGTCCTCACGGTTGTTGTCAGGGCGTAACTGCGTCATCCTTCCTTCGGTCGTGTTAGTGAGGCGGGACAACAAATGTCATTGACGGTGTGAGGACGGTTGGTGACTGAGGCGACTGCCGTGGAGTAGGGACGGTTGGTGACTGAGGCTTCCTCCTTCATTCGGTACGCTTGGAGCTTTTGTTGAGTGATTCTCCGGGAAGGGTGTTCGTGGACGGTGATTGGGGCATTTATTGCGGCTGCCATGGAGTAGGGAGGGTGTTGCCGCTAGGATTGAAGTAAGGTTAGTGTTCTGTTCATGTGAATTTTAGGTTTTGGGCTTGCTCCGTAATTGATTGATATTTGTTTTCCTGCTTCCAATTTCTTGCAATTCCTTGCAAGTCATTCTATATTGGATTGTGTGCTTCGTGGATAGCGTGACGAGGGCATTGCGGTGGTGACATGTTGTGGATGCTGCTTTAAGTGGTGGTCTACTTGGGCTGGGGCTGCCATTGTAGAGGGTGTTGTGGAGCTTTTTATCAGGTTTGCTAACTTCCACCGCTGTAGTTAACTGCATTTACAAGTTCCTCTTTAGTGTTGTGGATGCTTCTACTTCTTGATGATTTGATATGAAACTGTACATCACTATGTCAAAACTATGTATTGGATTTTCTGGTTGTTTTATCTGAATCTATACATTACAGCCAAGTAATCCAACCAATACTTATGATTCAATCGCTTGTTTGTTTCACAGTTTGTTTTGTTGTTTTTAAATAAGTTCCTTATAAAACATTTTTTATACATGAGTAAGATACAGTCTAATTTACAATTCCTTATTCAGAACTAAACTAGTACTAAGTGAACCAACAAATTTAGTTCCCAGACTTCATAACCAAATCAACATCAGCCTAGAGGTTTTATTCTCTTTAGGTTGAGTCCTCTTCTTCAATATAATATTATATTCATACAATGTACTCAGTGCACATTACCCTTCTTTTTCTTACCTTTAAACCAGTTAAGTGTGCCCTTCACCTCGACCAGAAATAACTTTACAGTTACCTTTTATTTTCCCTCTCTCATTTACCATTTACACAATTTCATACTGGGCCACTTGGCATCCACTTTCTCAGTTTCCCAAACATGGATCTTGACTCAAACACCATCATCGTGTTATGAGTGCAAAGAAAGAGTATAAAAATCAGCCTAAAATGTGACAAAAGTAGGAAAATTATAAACGTTTTGATTTGATATATGTCTGATTCTAATAATTGGTGCCTTGTCTGGCACCTTAGAATTTAGAAGGATACCAGTGCTCTTTTTAGTTGTCCTTGGCCCATATCTATGTGTCACCTATATAAAATTTTATCAACATTTATCATTCTGTGGTTCTGAATTTATGTATGTTTTAGTTATAAGGATTTAACTTTATGTTCTGTTAATGGACCTAGAACATGATTATGAAATAGAGCAATTGAACAGTGAGGCATAATTAAAGATCCTGCCAAATGGGATATTTCTTGAACTTAAAACCCCACCCATTTCCTACTCCTGGAATGTTGTTTTTCCCTATGCAAAATTTCCCATCTTCCTATCTCATTATTAAATCCGAAAGAGAATAATACAGTCCACAACATTTGCCTTTTCTCACTCCTTTAAACTCATGACCAATTTATTATCACACTGCCACTGACCTTACTTCTACTTCTATTTCACTTAATTTATTCTTTCTCTTTTCTATTTCTCCATTCTATATCTTATTGTTATCCTTTCTTCATCTCTTATTTTCCCACACTCTGTCTCCCCTGGAAGTTCCCTCTATTAACACTAAGACTTCCGCTTCATCATTCACCTTTCACACCACAATACAACAACCACTCCTACTTTTCTTCAACATCAAACTTAACTACATTTTCCTTTGGTACCTCAGGTGTGCTAAAAACAATTGGCACTAACAAAAATGTCCACAAGTTGTACAATGTAGCTTACACAAGTGGATCACACTAGAATCAAACAATTAGGGTCAAATCTCTCTAACTATAGAATGTGCCAGAATAGGTGCACAGTGTTTGAACATGTAAGATACCTATCCCACAATGAAAGGAGTGTAAAAGGTAGTTGGAAAGTTGTGTACTCAGTTCAGAAATTTCTACATATATACACATCATGAAATTGACAATAATGCAATAGTGAAGGTGGAAAATGTACAACAGACACCTGAAACAGTGACTAAACTATGTACACAAGTTCTATTTAGCTCAAAATAACCAAAAACTTCCTCAAAAAGTAATTCCTAATAAAACTTTAAACATGAAAATGTTAATTTAAAACTTGAAACATTTTGTCAGCAGTAAGTATATTTTAATACCAGTAAATATACATACACTTACCAATATATTTTTAATGTAACGTATATCAAGAAATACTAAAAACAGTGGGATCTGAAGTAAATATACATAATAGGAACTTAATTTTGACAGTTTAGTCAAAGGAAATTGATCTTCATCATTGGAATAATAGGAAATGATATTTTTTAAGTTGTCTTTTGTTTGTAACTTTTTAAGAGCAATATTATGATAAAATTTTGATCTAACATGAGACAAAGTTGGGTAAGTAGTTGTACCTGTCTTTGACACTTGTGATCTGAACATCAGAGCTATGTGAAGTAGTGAGGAAAACTAGTCATTGGAAACTAAATTTTATATATGCAGTTAGTGATCATGGTGAAAACTTCATCCTAAGAAATATTAAAACCTGTACTTCTGTGAGGTCTCTTAAACAGTCCACAATATAATTGTTGATTGTCTCAATCATTACTTAACCTTGATTTTCTGTATCTAGGTCAGCCCTATGTTGATGTTGGTTTTGCTTCTCTTCAAGTTGCAGTAGTAAAATACATAATCCAGATTAAGGTTTATATCATTTAGAATATATGTACCAGTCTTCTTATTAAACAAATTTATTCCTTCATTATTAGAAAATAAATAATGTTATAGATTGATGATCCTACAATGCAAATGTGGTTCATGAGTTTATTTAGGAAATTAATTTAAATGTGAGTGCAAACTTGTATGGTTGAGTTGATGGCAATTTGTAGTGTCAGTCCCATGAAAATAAACTTCTTCTTAAAATAGCTAAATGGCATTTCCTTTAACTCATGTTGAGCTTAACATCATTTCGTTTCACTTTGGTTTTATAAGCAAGTACATTATGATTCCAACAAGGTAATACCATATATGGTGGTCTTTCCCATGATTAGTCTTTTTAAATCTTAAAAAATAGATAAACTCAAGGTAAATGGCATCCATTTTTAACTCATCCTGAGGTTAATATGGATATATAAAGTATATTACGTGTGAGTTGTGGATTCTAAAACCAGTTGTACCATAACCTGGTACAATGCCTGTGAAATCAGGTTCCTCCACATAAGTGTAGTTATCAGTGGCTCAACTCTACCTACAGGTGGCATCTTCATGAGACCATCAGTATGTTCCTCTGTGGTTAAAGCCAAAGCTGTCCTTTTCCACTTCAGTGCCTTCTATTCGCTTGGAGAGTCCAATATGTACTTCTTTTAGAGCAGGCGCGTCGTTTGTGGCATCACCTGTGATTGGCACCACATTACCCTTCTACTTTAAACATTGAACCATCAAAAGCTTGTCAAATGGAGATGATCTGGCCATGACCCTTATTCTGTCAATCTGATCCATTCTTTCCTCATGTACTGAGATTGTAAAGTATTTCAGAATCAAGAGTGTTATAAAATCAATAAAATGCTTTCCTTTTAAAAGATTTTAAAAAACCAAAGTGGTTACTAACTAAGATAATTGATTCTGTACTTTTTATTTGTCATTAATTATTTGAATTGTATGGCTGCAAAGATGATGTTATTTTTAATTATTTAAAAGTGTTTATTACAAATGAAGTTTGATATTGATTGAATGGTTTAAAAATGTTGTTGAAGGAGGGTGGTTTGGGTGGTGGAGGAAGCAGAGTCTGGATTGTGGAAGGAGTAGCAGTGTGCAAAAGGGTGAGTTTAGGGATGAGGAAGTGAGGGACAAAGGGAACAAAGGGTGTTAATTTATAGAGGATAAAACACATGATTGGTACATAAATATATATTCTAGATTACATACAAGTATGTTTAGATATCAATCTTGAACTTTATGTCCAATTGAACAGAAAAAAAACAAAGCAATTTGGTAAGAAACTAATCTGGTTTAAGACAGAAGAAAACAAGGAAAAATGTGTATGGGGAGGGTAGAGTGGGAATAAAAGTGGTTATAATGGGAGAGAAGAGGAGAGGAACAATAATGGGGGCTTTTAGTTTAGGGTTTGGAAAATGATTATGGGGTAGGCCGTCCAAAGATAATTAATGATGGTTTGGATTGGGTCCAAAACCACCATCAACACCCTTCCTTACCCCCTCACCCCTATCATGAATTACTCTTGTTTTATTTATGCTTTGGTTGTTCTATTTTGAGGTCTCCATAATTTAGAGTTTCGTTTGTGTAATTTTCATGTGTTGGGAAGTGTTGGCAGTAATCATTGTTCTTGCCGTAATGATGAGAAATGATATGAGTGAGATTTCCAAAACCAAATCCAGTTGCCTTATCTCATGTGTTAATTTGCATGCTTTGTTTTTATATGGTTGAGAGAGTGCTTTAACTTTTGAACAAAGTAAATGTGAATTGATTAAAAAGGTTCCAGAAAAGGGCAAAAAATAAAAGGATGGATAGGTGTTAAGCATTGTCATTATACTAAAGCAGGGTTGTTTTAGTGGCACAGGCTCTGTTTCAGAATTAATTGTTAGCTAATTAGTGGCACAACTCCATCTTTCTCAAATTACTCTTTCATCCTTAACACACTTCTCTACTTTCTTTGTTTAAATCACTTCCATATGCTTTTTATAGTTGTAAGGAAGTTCATTAGGAAAATATTATATATGTTAAAGTGTTAGGCTATTTGGAATGACTGTAAGTTCCTGAAATTGGATTCAATTATGTGTGGACATTAAAAGGAGTTTTTAGAGGAACTTCCATTTCATGTGTTAGGGTGAGCTTTTAAAGGAGTTTGGATTGTGGCTAGAAAGGGAGGACGACAGTCTACGGAGAAGACTTAACTAGGAAAGGAAAGCAAAGGCAAAGGTATGGGGACCTAAACTGAAATTGCATGATTGTAATTATGTCCTATTATTTTCATTCTTATTTCATGAATTTTATCTTGTTCTTAGATGTTGTGAATGTTGAGTTTGAATCTTAAGTTATACTGATTGAAGTTTTATGATATTGTAAACATTGAGGTTTGTCAAACTTTGTTGTGAATGGTTTGAAACTGATTGCCAAATATGTAAGAGGTTTGTTTTGGTACTTTAATTTGTGAATGATGAATTTGAAAAAATAAAGCATGTACAATGGCCTCTTCCATTGGTTATAATATGTCAGAATTAGCCATGAGACATCTTACCATGTTTGTAAGATCATAGAATGTGTAGGTTTAGATTACCCTTTTCAGTTTAGTAATGTCTTCTAAATCAAAGCAACTTGACTAGAATTAGAGCAATTTGCCTTCAACAACTGAAGTGAATTTTGTTCCACTTCCCAAGTTTCTTCTACATTAAAAAAACTTTATAGTGTTTCCAAATTGGTTGTTTGAATACAACACAAAAGAAGCTTTAGATTCAGATGACCATTTGGCTTGTAGCTCTGGCTAACAAGACACACTCACTTGTCTAGCTATGCTAAATTTAAAGCAAGAAAGTTGCCAAAAGTTGAAAGAGCACCAAGGACTATTCCAATTACTTGTACTTTTTAAAAGGCCTTTTACAACTTAAAATGAAACTAAAAGAAATCTAACTTATCACAAATCAGATTACTCAAAAACAAATTCAAAGAAAAGAAAAGCTATGTTATTGCCCACTACTGCTATAGTTTAGTTTCTGGTCCAAATTCCTTGTGTAAAGCAAGATGCATGTGATCATATCAGCATGGTTTTGGTCCACCTAATCAAAGTTAATTCAACACTCAAAATGAATGTAAACAGTTTTGGATTTTCAAATCAGAAAGGTTTGTTATCTGTTTAAAAACTGTCCACATAACACTCTCTCTTATTGCCAAAGATATGAGGCCAAGTTAGCCACACAAAGGTCAAAAAAATGAGGGTTCTGTCTGCTGTTTGATGCACTGGATTAGGCAAAATTGATTTTTTAGCACTTGAAATATAGTGCAGAATTCTCTCGGTTTCTCTAATTTCCCTATTTCTATCTTGTGTTTTGGTCTTATTCCCTCTTTCTTTTCTGTTTCTTTCTCTTTCAATCAGTTTCCTACATTAGTGATATCTAGATCCTAGTTTTCTTGTCACTAGACTAGAACCTGTATGTATGTAAACACAAGTACACAAAACAAAAAAGATCATGGTTACAATTAAAAGGTTATGTGATATACAACAGTAAAGTACAAACAACCTCTAATATACTTGGATGATTCAAAGTTTAAACTTATTTTGATGCTACTTCAAAACAGATTGAGAAACACTCTTTTGGTAACATTGAAGCTACTGGATTGAACCACAAAGTCTTCACAGTAATAAAAAATCACACGTGAAGGTGCATCAAAGCAGATCATAAACTGCACCATAATTGGTTACTGGACAATAGAAAATTTTAGACTTGAAATTGACATCTTGGATGGCCAAAGATTGAATAGGCAATTAAGAAAATTTTAGAAACGAAGTAGGCACTGAAATGTAACCTAGGAAATGCTCTAGATCATATTAATAAAGCAAATTAACATAAATCAAGTTGAATCAAACTCAATTCAAAACTTTTTTATCATCTGTTACTCAAAAACACCTTGCCATTTCCCAAATTTGACTCAAAATTGATGGTTTAGTATACTATTATGCACTTAGACCATTATATCACTAATTGAACTCTGCTAGCAAGTTTTAAACATCATTTTAGACTTGCTCAAACTGTCACACAACATAGAAAAGCTAGCATTCAAAATCTGACTTTGTTATGCACAACTATGCAGAAATGAAACACCATATCACACCACCAAAACTGAGTTTATAAGATTCAATGGACTAGGCAATGTTAAAAGTGACTGTAGACTGTGTAACTACACAAGACCAAGCTGGAAAACAACAGCTAGGTGGAGTTCAACTCAAATTATACTCACACACAACTGAAACATGATGAGTCCAAACTGCACTAAATTAGAATGGTACAATTGGTCAAATTTTACTAACTACACTAAACTAGCCTAAGAAACTACAAAGAAACTTTCCTAAGAAGTTTAGAATGGTACAAGAAGGCTAACTACAAAAACAACGTAGAGCTCGAAATATGACATCCTATAACCTAAAAAGTGTACTAATTAGGTGACAATTTCGAAATTCACCTAAACTAACCTAAGTATGTTGATGTATATATTGTATGTTCCTGTATATTGTATGTTCATTTATTACGCTACAACTTCATTAAGTTATGTAGCCATTTAAAGTTTTATGGTACTACACACACTCTCAATGGAATGAGAAGGGTAACTGATGGACAAATTTATGAACACCAAAATATGATGTCACAAACTTGTTTTTCAATCGGCAAGTATGACCGAATCGTTCAAGTAATAAACTTGGTAAGACCAAGTATCGTTCTTCCCAAAGGACTCACGGCCTAGTTTAGTTATGTGATTTCTTGATTAGCTAAGACTTAGGACGAAATATTTGAGGTTTTACATGCAAAAACGAAAATAAACATGTATGCATGAATTTGATCAATGGCTAAAACAAAAGACACACACTTTCAATGAAATATATTGATGAATATGTTGTTGGGGGTCAATTTCATCTTATCCACTCTCATATATTTTAGGAATTCACATTCAAATCATCATTGTTAATGCCACTCTCTAAAGTACCTTTCTAGAAGGCTTCTCCCCAATCACGAGTTCATACAATTCCTAGCATTCCTAATGATCAGTTCATAAGTGCAGGAGCTTAACGACAACCAATAAAATATTGGGAGAAATTCCCCGGATCTAGACTTCCCCGTACGCGCCCGTATCGACAAAACCAATAATCATGCATCGAATGAGTTAAACAATGCAAGCATTAAGCAAAGAGGAAAAACCCTAACTAATGATGAAAGAAAGCATAGATCTTAAATAAAAGATGTAAAAACAGATTCCATATATGAGAGCTTCAAAAGATTACATTGATTCCCCAACAAACATACAAGGTTTAGTTCACCATATTCATGGTGAACCTAGATGAATTACAATGAAAGAATGAAAGAATAAACCCTAAAAAGGTGAAGAGGTAGTCTGAGCATCCAAGATCCTCCTTCAAAGGGGTGGAAGAGAGAGTGTTTGCCTCGTTTCTGCCAAAGATACAAACCCTAGGACGTCCTAAAGCTTATATACTATTCCAAAAATACAGAAAAATTAGGCCCAAGCCCATACAAGTGCCAAAAAAACCAATCCAAGCCCATTTAGAATGGCGCTCAGCGGTATTTTACCGCTGAGCGGTACTAGCGGTTGATCCATTTTGCCCCCCAGCTGCTGTTTTGCCCCTCAGCGGTGATTTCGGCACCTGAAAACTGCCGCTCAGCGCCAAATTTCCGCTCAGCGCCACTCGGTCAGACTTTTTCTGCGTTCTGGTTGGTTTTTCAGCATTCTGGTTGACTGGTTGACTTTTCTGGTTGACTGGTTGACTTTTCTGGTTTCTGGTTGACTTTTCAGCACTCCAATCATTCGGAATTTCAATTCTTCTTTCAAATCATTCAATTAGCCTACAAAATCAAGGGAATCTTGCATAAAACCATTAAATTCACTTTCAAGTCTCTTATTCTCAAAACTAAAGCAAAAATATGATTTCAAGCTAGTTTCTAAGTCTTAAAGGTTGCTTTTGGTATCAAATTTAAGCATAAAAATAACGGTTTTTCAACCGTTATCAGTAACTGTACCTTATACACTTACAATGCACAAAATATGTGAAAGTACTCTATAAAAGAGAACTTTAGTATTGTCAGATTATTGACTCCCCCAAATTGTATACACAACCACTTAGCTTGTCAAAGGCATTTCAATACTGAGGACTTCTCTTTGGATGCCCTTATTGAATGCCTATGACAATAGTCTTGAAATTGCCTTCCATGTTTGACTTGAGTAGTAATAGGTTTATTACTTATGTCACATGGAGTGTTGTTGTTTTGGCTAAGTTTTTATTTGTTTGGCTTGTCACAGAACATGGCCCATTTTCCCAACCATCGTGGATGGATGTACGACCGTTGTTATAGTGGAAGGAGAGGTTTGAAGGAATCTTTTGTCATCGGAGTTGAAGAGTTTGTAGAGACGGCCCGACGATATCAATATTATGCTGTTGATGGAGGGATTCGATGTCCATGCATCAAGTGCGAATGTACAAGGATTTTGAAAGATGAAGTCGTCAAACTTCATCTATACCAAAAAGGGTTCATGCCTAATTACACGTTTTGGACATTTCATGGTGAAGAAATTCCTTCGACCTCCACTGCAGCTGAAAAGCGGCTTGCATCAGGTTCGAATACTATTGTACATACATCTAAGATAGATCAATTTGCCGATATGCAAGAGATGGTCGACAATGCTCTTCGTCGCCATGCTGAACAAGAAGCAAATGATAGTCATTATCAAGAGCCTCCAAATGAAACCACTCAGAGGTTTTACAATTTACTGACAGAGGCAAATCTACCTGTATTTGAAGGTTCAACTGAGTCAAAATTATCAGTGTGCATTAGACTCATAGCTGGCAAATCTAATTGGAACGTGCCCATTGAAGCAGTGGACTTTTATACAAAATTGATGTTAGATTTGACACCACCAAACAATTTTATGCCGAAGAATTATTACCAAGCCAAAAAATGTGTTTCAAAGTTGGGATTTGAAGTCAAGAAGATTGATAGTTGTGTTAATGGATGTATGTTATTCTACGACAATGACAGTGGCAAAAATGATGCATTGTTGGTTGAATGCAAGTTTTGTGGCTCACCTCGATATCATACGATGCATGCTGGCCGGAGGCAAAAAAAACCCATTCCCTTAAAGTCCATGTTCTACTTGCCTATAATTCCAAGATTACAAAGAATGTTTATTTCAATGCAAACATCAGAACACATGACATGGCATGATGGTAACAAAACTAAAGGATTTTTGCGTCATCCTTATGATGGTGAAGCTTGGAAGCACTTCAATCGTAAACATCCATCCTTTGCTAGTGAACCGTGCAACGTCAGACTTGGTCTATGCTCTGATGGTTTTACCCCGTACATTCAGGCCTCTGCATCACCATATTCATGCTAGCCCGTGATAGTTACCCCATACAATCTACCACCTGAGATGTGTATGACAAAGCCTTATATGTTTTTATCATCTATAATACCAGGTCCATCTAATCCCAAATCATTGATTGATGTTTATGTGGAGCCTTTGATTGATGATTTGAAGAAGTTATGGAATGGTGTTTGGATGTATGATGTTTCAAGGAAGCAAAATTTCCTTATGAGGGCAGCCTTGATGTGGACTATTAATGACTTCCCAACGTACGACATGTTATCTGGTTGGAGCACGCATGGTCGATTAGCTTGTCCACATTACATGAAACATACAAAGTCATTCCAATTGAGTTATGGTCGGAAAAGTAATTGGTTTGACTGCCATCGACGGTTCTTGCCCATTGATCACCCCTTTAGAAGAAACAAAAAGGCATTTCGCAAAGGGCAAGTTGAAACGGATATGCCCCCGCCAAAGTTGACTGGATCACACGTTTGGAGAAGAGTTAAGGACTATCCAAAAGTCACTGAATCTGGTTAGAATAGGATAGAAGGGTTTGGAGAATGGCATAATTGGACTAAAAGAAGCATATTCTGGGAACTTCCCTATTGGAAATACAACTTGCTAAGACACAACCTGGATGTCATGCACACAGAAAAAAATTTCTTTGACAATGTCTTCAACACAGTTATGAATGTTATAGGTAAGACAAAAGATAATGAGAAAGCAAGAAAAGATTTACCTTTGTATTGTGGACGAAAAGACTTAGAGTTGAAGGCGCAAGGTAACGGCCGATTGTTTAAACCAAAAGCAAATTACACCATGTCAAAAGACGAGACAAGAATAGTGTGTGGATCGATCAAGGAGCTTAGAATGCCAGATGGATATGCTTCTAACTTGTCCAGATGTGCCAATGTTCAGAACGGTACTATTCAAGGGTTGAAGAGTCATGATTGTCATGTATTCATGGAGACTTTCATCCCTCTTGCGTTCAGTTGTTTGCCAATGCACGTGTTAAATCCACTGATAGAAATTAGTAACTTCTTTAAAGATTTGTGTTGCACGACACTAAAGGAGAATTCCCTTAAAAAGATGGATGAAAATATCCCAATTATTCTCTGCAAATTGGAAAGAATATTCCCTCCTGCATTCTTTGATTCAATGGAGCATATTCCGATTCATCTTCCATATGAAGCTTGGCTTGAGGGACTGGTGCAATACAGGTGGATGTATCCATTTGAAAGGTTTATGGGAGAATCCAAACGTGCACTTAAAAATAAAGCTAGAGTAGAAGGCTTAATTTGTGCAGCTTACTTGCATAGAGAGACAACGTATTTTTGTTCACATTATTTCAAAAACTTCATGTTGTCCCCCACTCATGTTAGAAATGAAATGCAATGGAAAGTTGAACCACGTGAAGGTGCATTATCAGTTTTCCGACAATCAGGCCGTCACGCAGGGAAAGAATTCACACATTGGTTAACTGATGCTGAATTCAATTCTGCTCATGTCCATGTCTTAATCAATTGTAGTGAAGTATAGTCGTACCTTGAGTATGTCGTCATCCATCTCTTATCTTTCCAACGACACAATTGTTATGCACTAATGAAAATCATTTGTACCAGCTCATTTCTTGTTGCCGAGCAAGTCGTAGAAGGAAATACTTCTGCTAGAATACACTCTGAGTTTCCCCATTGGTTTAGAAATCGGTTAATTTGACTCTTGCTTTTATAATTTTTTGAGTGTCTTTGTAGGTTTTTAATCAGGCATTAATTCCCACAGTTCAAGAGTTAAGACATCTCTCGAATTGGCCAATGAGATATGTCAAAGAATGGCACACTTACTTCACCAATGGTTACAAATTTCATACACATGAATGGTCTAAAGGAAAGAAAACATCAAATTGTGGTGTGTATGTGAAGGGCCTAACAGAGGGTTGTTATGATGATTTCTACGGCATCATTCACAAAATATATGAGCTAGAGTACAACAGCACTACTTCTCGTAACAGAGTAGTACTTTTTTATTGTGAATGGTTTGATCCTTCTAGAGCTGAGACTAGAGTGGATCCACGCTTTAATATTGTCGAACTCAACCAGAGATTAAGATATGGACCGTTTGATCCTTTCATTCTACCAACTAATGTCAGACAGGTTTATTATGTGCCATATCCACCATTCCGCAATATTGACAAGCGTGGTTGGGCCGTAGCAATACAAACCAAGCCTAGAGGTCGCATTGACTCAAATGAGGTTCAGGAAGATGTTGCCTACCAACTTGACCAAATGTCACAACCACAAGAAATTATTGAAGTTGAAAGTATAACCGCATTGGTCGACCCTGATGCTGATGGAGATGAATTAGAAGCAACAATACAAGGTGATGAAGAACAAGAAGAAGAGGAAGAAGAAGAAGAAGAAGAAGAACAAGAAGAACAAGAAGAAGATGATGATGATGATGATGATGATGACGACAAAGAAGAAGAAGATGATGATCATAATGACGATGATGAAGAAGAAGAAGATGAAGATGAAGATGAAGATGACGACGATTGAATGTT
Organism: Vigna hirtella; assembly: GCA_027742795.1. Taxonomy (NCBI): domain Eukaryota; kingdom Viridiplantae; phylum Streptophyta; class Magnoliopsida; order Fabales; family Fabaceae; genus Vigna; species Vigna hirtella. Next base: position 24,776 of record JAHCHA010012544.1, read on the forward strand.
GGACATCTATTGTAGCAAATTGAACTATCATTTGAATACAGTTATCTAAAATACTATCTTAAAACTTGTATGCAATTATTTATACATTGACTTTAAAAACCATTGATCCTTCCTTATTCATTTCTTTTTTTCCCTTTATTTCTAACAGTTTCAATGCAGTAATGATAGGACAAGGTTCAGAACGTCCTGATAAAGGAAAGGGGGTAGCAAGGCCTAAAAAGAGGCAACGACAGGCACCAAAGTATGTACTTAGGGTGCCTGCTAGACTACCTACCATTGCTGCCCCCGGTACATCATCTATAGGGCCTCCTCCTACCCCTACAATACAGCCTCCTACCCCTGCAGTAGACCCTACACCTACCTCTGCAATACACCGTTATCCTACCCATGTAGTACACCCTTCTCCTACTCCTGCAGCACACCCTTCTACTACCGTTGCAGCAGACCCTCTTCCTCCTCCTGTGATTATAACCCCCACTCCTCCCTCTGTGGTTATTACCCCCACTCCTCTCGCTGACCCTACTTCTATACCTTCCTCATGTTGTATACCACCTTCTGAGACTGTCACACCATCTGGTGATCCAGATTCAAGTGGTGATGGTGAAGGTCTTGACCCGCCCTTCCATGATCGACCATCTTGGTGCAGTGGAAACCTGAACATGAAACACAGATACACAGAAATTTCCACATGAAAGCATCTCATCGGCTGTTAGAGATGTTTAGGGATGCCCGCAATGCAGGAGAGCGCCCTTACTGGCTGGGCGAACAAATTTGGAACTCTTTACTGGCTCATTGGAATACAGTAGAGTTTCGCAATAAGTGTGCCAAGGCGCAGAGAAATAGAGCATCTAAAAAGGGTGGCACCCTGCATACTGGTGGGTCGATAACCATTCATGAGCATGTCATTCGTATGGTAAAATTTCATTACATAACTTTTTCTTTCATATATAAGTTATGTATTTTCTATTTCATATGTACACTTCTAATTGTACATTATGTTACAGGCACAAGCTCTGGGACGGGCGGTCCATGTTGATGAGGTCTTTGCACAGACTCATGTAAGGAAGGGCACTAATCAATTCGTTGATGAAAGATCTCAGAAGACTCATGTAAGTTCATGGACACTATTACTATTACTAATTTTTCATTTATGTTATTATATCATTCCCTAACATTGCTTTTAATGTTTCAACAGGAAGAATTTTCTACGAGGCTTTCACAGGTTAGATCTGAACATGAGTCAGCTCCTACACCGGATGATGGCAGTAATGCAGAAGACGACATACGTAGGACACAGTGCTGGGTCGAGATCGTTGGTGGGAAGAAAAAGGGTCGACTGTATGGTGCAGGACAACTTGCTGCAAACTATAAAACATTGAGAGGAGGTACTCTGAAGCACCAACCTTCTTCTTCCACCACTGCTCCTGACGAGGTCGTTCTCCGCCTCACGTAGGCACTGGAGCAACGTGACCAGGAAATCACTGATCTGAGAGAAGAGTTTAAAAACTTTAAGGCCCTGGTCATGAGAGTGTTTCCTGAAACTCCACATGATGAATTGAATATCCCTCCGACCTAGCCACGACCCTCCTCGTCACTCACTGCCCCTCAGTAGCCCACATCAGTCCAACCCTCATCAGTCCAACCCACACCAGTCCAGCCATCAATAGAGGAGCACGATGATGAAGACCATTCTGATGATAACTATGTACATTATTAGTTTGATTTTGTTATTACTTTTTATAGAAACATTTGGATATTAGAACATTTGGAGTTTAGATCATTTCGATGTTAGATCAATTGGATGACTTTGGATGTTAGAACATCATTATGTTACATTGTTTTATGTTTGAACTATAAATACATGTTCTATGGATTAATGGATGTTCTATGGATATTGATCAATGATTGCATCTTTGAGATGCACATTATGCAGGTCCGTATATGCTTGAAAACTGTTATGCAGGTTTTTTTATGCTTGAAAACTGTTATGCAGGTCTGTTTGTGATGTTGGTTTCATAAGAAATACAATTGTCCCTTACATTTCCCTCCAACTTACCGAAGGCTTTTGCCCTTCGGTAAATACCTACGTTAGCTAATTACCGAAGGCTTCAGTCCTTCGGTAATAACCGAAGGCTTTTAGCCTTCGAAAATTACTGAAGGCTTCTGGCCCTCGGTAATTACCGAAGGGCAGAAGCCCTCGAAAAATGTTAGCGACAAGGGATTTACCGAGGGCTCATTGGCCATCGATAAGCCGTCTGTAAATACCCTTTTCCGACGGCATCTGGCATTTTCCGAGGGCTTGAGGCCTTCGGTAATGCCCTTCTTTTTTGTAGTGTTGGCTAGCTTCAAAACCCACCAAAATGAAAAATTTCTTGCACCAAGATTTTTACAGCAGCATTTTCGTGATATAAAGTGTGCATTCGAACCATCAAACCCCAAAAAGCAACATTTTGAAAATTTCCCCAAACTTCGCACCAAGCACCAAGTTAGCCAACTTTCACCACAAAACTTGGCTAGCTTCAAAACCAACCAAAATGAAAAATTTCTTGCACCAAGATTTTTACAGTAGCCTTTTGGTGATATAAAGAGAGCATTCCAACCATCAAACCCCAAAAACGAACACTTTTAAAATTTCCCAAAACCCAACCAAGCACCAACTTAGTAAACTTTCACCTCCAAACTTGACTAGCTTCAATACCCACCAAAATGAAAAATTTCTTGCACCAAGATTTTTACAGTAGCGTTTTGGTGATATAAAGAGGGCATTCCAACCATCAAACCCCAAAACCCAACACTTTGAAAATTTCCCAAAACTTGGTACCAAGCACCAACTTAGCCAACTTTCACCACCAAACTTGGCTAGCTTCAAAACCAACCAAAATGAAAAATTTCTTGCACCAAGATTTTTACAGTAGCCTTTTGGTGAAATACAGAGTGCATTCCAACCATCAAACCCCAAAAACCAACACTTTGAAAATTTCCAAAAACTTGGCACCAACCACCAACTTAGCCAACACCAAACTTGGTTAGCTTCAAAGCCCACCAAAATGAAAAATTTCTTGCACCAAGATTTCTACAGTAGCCTTTTGGTGATATAAAGAGTGCATTCCAACCATCTAACCCCAAAAACAAAGACTTTGAAAATTTCCCAAAACATGGTACCAAGCACCAACTTAGCCAACTTTCACCACCAAACTTGGCAAGCTTCAAAACCCACCAAAATGAAAAATTTCTTGCACCAAGATTTTTACAGTAGCCTTTTGGTGAAATACAGAGTGAATTCCAACCATCAAACCCCAAAAACCAACACTTTGAAAATTTCCAAAAACTTGGCACCAAGCACCAAGTTAGCCAACTTTCACCACCAAACTTGGCTAGTTTCAAAACCAACCAAAATGAAAAATTTCTTGCACCAAGATTTTTACAGTAGCGTTTTGGTGATATAAAGAGGGCATTCCAACCATCAAACCCCAAAAACCAACACTTTGAAAATTTCCCAAAACTTGGCACCAAGCACCAACTTAGCCAACTTTCACCACCAAACATGGCTAGGTTCAAAACCCACCAAAATGAAAAATTTCTTGCACCTAGATTTTTACAGTAGCCTTTTGGTGATATAAAGAGAGCATTCCAACCATCAAACCCATAAAACTAACACTTTTAAAATTTCCTAAAACTTGGCACCAAGCACCAACTTAGTAAACTTTCACCTCCAAACTTGACTAGCTTCAATGCCCACCAAAGTGAAAAATTTCTTGCACCAAGATTTTTACAGTAGCGCTTTGGTGATATAAAGAGGGCATTCCAACCATCAAACCCCAAAAACCAACACTTTGAAAGTTTCCCAAAACTTGGCACCAAGCACCAACTTAGCCAACTTTCACCACCAAACTTGGCTAGCTTCAAAACCAACCAAAATGAAAATTTTCTTGCACCAAGATTTTTATAGTAGCGTTTTGGTGATATAAAGATTGCATTCCAACCATCAAACCCCAAAAACCAGCACTTTGAAAATTTCCAAAAACTTGCCACCATGCAACACAAATTTAGGCAACTTTCACCACCAAACTTGGCTAGCTTCAAAACCCACCAAAATGATAAATTTCTTGCCAAAGATTTTTACAGTAGCCTTTTGGTGATATAAAGAGTGCATTCCAACCATGAAACCCCAAAAACCAACAGTTTGAAAATTTTCCAAAACTTGGCACCAAGCACCAACGTACCCTACTTTCACCACCAAACTTGGCTAGCTTCAAAAGCCACCAAAATGAAAAATTTCATGCACCAAGAGTTTTACGGTAGCCTTTTGGTGATATAAAGAGTGCATTCCATCCATCAAACCCCAAAAACCAACACTTTGAAAATTTCCTAAAGCATGCCACCATACACCACAAACTTAGCCAAGTTTCACCACCAAACTTGGCCAAGTTTCACCACCAAACTTGGCTAGCTTCAAAACCCACCAAAATGAAAAATTTCTTTCACCAAGATTTTTACAGTAGCCTTTGGTGATATAAAGAGTGCATTCCAACCATCAAACCCCGAAAGCCAACATTTTGAAAATTTCCTAAAACTTGCCACCATGCACCACAAGCTTAGCAAACTTTCACCACCAAACTTGGCTAGCTTCAAAACCCACCAAAATGAAAAATGTGTTGCACCAGGATTTTTACAGTAGCCTTTTGGTGATATAAAGAGTGCATTCCAACCATCAAACCCCAAAAACCAACACTTTGAAAATTTCACAAAACTTGGCACCAAGCACCAACTTAGCCAACTTTCACCACCAACCTTGGCTAGCTTCAAAATCCACGAAAATAAAAAATTTCTTGCCCCAAGATTTTTACAGTATTCTTTTGGTGATATAAAGAGTGCATTCCAACCATCAAACCCCAAAAACCAACACTTTGAAAATTTCCCAAAACATGGCACCAAGCACCAACTTAGCCAACTTTCACCTCCAAACTTGGCTAGCTTTAAAACCAACCAAAATGAAAAATTTCTTGCATCAAGAGTTTTACAATAGCCTTTTCGTGATATAAAGAGTGCATTCTAACCATCAAACCCCAAAAACCAACACTTTGTAAATTTCCCAAAACTTGGCACGAAGCACCAACTTAGCCAAGTTTCATCACCAAACTTGGCTAGCTTCAAAACCAACCAAAATGAAATATTTGTTGCACCAAGATTTTTATAGTAGCCTTTATGTGATATAAAGAGTGTATTCCAACAATCAATCACCAAAAACCAACACTTGGAAAATTTCCCAAAACTTGGCACCAAGCACCAACGTAGCTAACTTTCACCACCAAACTTTGTTAGCTTCAAAACCCACCAAATTGAAAAATGTCTTGCACCAATATTTTTACAGTAGCCTTTTGGTGATATAAAGAGTGCATTCCAACCATCAAACCCCAAAAACCAACACTTTGAAAATTTCCCAAAACTTGGTTTCCATCCTTGGTTGAAGTTACCTTGACGGTATGGAAATTGATTGGGAATGAAATTTACGTCTTCTAAAGCCTCCACTGGAAAAGCGCATTGACCATTAATATGGTCACCACCACACAGTTCACAAAGTTGTTGTACCTGTGAAACATTTTTCAACTCCTTTGGCAACTGAGCAAGTGTCTTTGTCAAATTCTCCAAGTGTTGAGTGTTGATTTTGTTCTGCGCAAGCAAGGCATCATTTGATTGCAATTGTAGAACTCCCTCCTGTTGAATTGGAGCTCCTCTTTCATTATGCATCTCATTGTCATTAGTAGCCATGTTATCAATCAATTCAGTGGCTTCCTTTGGAGTATTGCATTTGATATTACCTCCAACTGAGGCATCTAACATCAACTTGGTTTGTGAACCAAGACCTCCAAGGAAAACAATGACTACTGTTGCTTCATCAAATCCATGAGTGAGCGTCTTTCTCAACGAGCTCTTGTATCTATCCCATGCTTGACCTAGCGTCTCCTCCATGCCTTGTCTAAAAAAAGCCCTTTGTTGATTTTGGACTGTGGGAACTATTTGTTTAGAAACTTTGAAATCACTGTTTTTCATTCAGTAAAGCTTTCTTCTGGAAAAGAATTCAACCATAACTTAGCTTTGCCTCCCAATGAGAAAGGAAACAAACTAAGCTTTATCGCTTCATCCGGCACACCATTGATCTTCACAGTGTTGCAAATCTCGTTGAATGTGGTGAGATGTTCATATGGACTTTCATGTGATAGCCCATTAAATTGGTTGCTCTTTACCAATTGTATCAACGTCGGTTTCACATCCATGTTTGCAGCATTGACCCTCGGCCTAGCAATAATATTAAAGTGATGAGGGCCAACAACATTGGTGTAATCCGCCAGAGTACGTCTACCATTGTTCTCCTCTGCCATCTTTTCAGTGCTCTGGTTAGATCTTTGTGGTGAGGGTTGTAGAAGTGTTTCCGGAGAAGGAAATAATTCTCTAGAAGTTCGAACTCTCCTCCTTCTTCTACTTTCGTCCAATCCTTCAAGAAGAGGTTCCGATGTTTTCTTGCTCCTAGTCCTAATTGTATCCTGCATACACAAGAACACAAAACACTATAAACAATTGTTAGCACAAAAAGATAGAAAAGATAAACTAAAAGATAACAAGATAAAAACAGAAAAAAATAAATCAAAAAGATAAAAAGATAGAAAGATAAACAAAAAGATAAAAAAAAATAAAAATCAAGTCAAAAGTTAATCAAAAATCACACAAATAGAATAGTTAAACCACGAGTCCTTGGCAACGACGCCAAAAACAAGTTAACCCTCGGTAAGTGTAACCGAATCGCATCAAGTAATAATAAAATGGTAAGACCAAGTATCGTTTCCCAAAGGACTCACGACCTAAACAGTTATGTGATTAGTTGATTATCTTAGACTTGTGAACGAATTCTTGTAGATTTAAATGCAAATACTAAAAAGTAAATATGAATGCATGTATTGATCAATTGGACAAAAGAAGCAAAACGTGATTGAAATATATGGAATGATGATGTTGTTGGGGTTTTCAATTCATCCTATCCACTCTTATGTATTCAAGAATTCATCTTCTTCATTAATGTTAATGCCACTTCCTAATTTACCTTAAACTTGATGTCTCGGAGACAAAAGCCTACTCCTAATTACTAGTTTACACTGTCTTGTCTCCCTAGAAATTATTCATGCATTACATTTGCGCAGAAGCTTAAAGGCAACCAATCCTCCTATCCCTATGTCTATGCAATATTACTATTAGGAGAATTTCTTCATGTCTAGATTTATCTATATATCTATGTCTAGGTTTATAATACTATTGGGAGAGATTCCCCAGATCTAGATTTCCCTGTATATGTCCATATCGACAAAATCAATAATCATGACATCGAATGAGTTAAACAATGCATGCTTTGAGCAAAGAGGAAAAACCCTAATAATTGATGAAAGAAAGCATGTATTTTATAAAAGATCTTGAAGAACAAATTCAATACATGAGAGTTTCAAAAGGATTACATTGACTCCCCAACAACAATAAAAGTTTATTTCTCCATCGTCATGGAAGAACTAGATGAACAATTGAATGAAAGAATGGAAGAGATAGAAAAACCCGAGAAAGAGGAGAGGAGAGCCATCACCATCTCCAATTCTACCCCTAAGGGGTGAAAAATGTGTTTCTGCCTCATTCCCAGCCAAAGATGACTGACCTAGGTTAACTAAAACCTTATATAGTATTCTAAAAATTACAGAAAAGTAGGCCCAAGCCCAGAAAAGTGGCGCTCAGCGGTAAATACCGTTCAGCGGCAATAGCACGTGATCAATTCTTCCCCTCAGCAGCATTTTTCCCCTCATCGGTGCCAACGGGTTCTTGAGAGTGTCGCTCAGTGGTAATTGGCGCTGAGCGGTACTTACGGCTTCTCCTCTTTTGCACTTCTTGTGTCCTCTTGTGATTCCATCTCTGTCCCACTTCACTTCTTTCATCAAATTCATCTCAAAACCTGCAAAAACAAGGAAATCAAGCATAAAACCTGTCCAACTCTCTTATTTCCAAAAACATAAGCAAAAACTTGATTTCAAGCTAGTTTTTAATACTTAAAGGTTGCTTTTGATATAAATTTTAAGTGTAAAAATAACAGTTTTTCAATTGTTATCACAACCACAAACTTAGAACTTTGCTTATCCTTAAGCAAATAAGATGTAACTCAATCTTCCACCAATCCATTCAATGGTTCACCACATTCAAAAATCCTTCTTTCAAGATAAGTAAATACTCAATTTAGCTCATCACCAAGACTTCAATCAAGATGTGCACATGCTTTTAGTGTTCAGTCAATCACATAATATCCAACAAATGCTATTTTCTTGAATGATCAATCAACTAAGCAAAGATGTTCTATTGTGTTCATGGAATCTAACCTCATGAGATGAAGTGTTTCACTCAAACACACAAGTGTATAAGAGGTATTAACTCATTCACTCTACTATTACAATGTCACATGAATCAACTTTGCCTATTTAACCACAATCAAATACATTTACAAGTAAGCATCATCACAAGGACTTTTCAATGGCTCATAATGTGGCTGAGCTAACAAAAAAAATTGGTTTTTCTGGATCACAAAACCCTTGAGTTAAGAGAATCATCTAAACACAACCATTCTTAATTATTCCCAACTTTCTTTTGCATTGAGCTTTTCTTTTCCTTTTTCTTTTGCTTTTCACATGCTTAACTTCTAGCTCAATGCTTTTTACTTTCCCTTTCTAAACTTTCCAACAACCATAAACTTGAACATTTATCAATACCACAAAATGTTTTCAACTTAACTGAAGGTAAAGATTTTCATAAAGGGTTTTCTATTCTTGTTCAAGGTTACGGGTTCAAAGGATAGAACACATAATCTTCTCTTTTGATTGGGTTAAAATCATACATTTGGCTAATAAAAAGGGTTACCAACAAATGACCTTGGTCATATGATGCACACAAGCAAATTCTTCAATCATAGAAAACCTGGGAAAAGTCATTCATGCTTTCAGAGTAATAGCATTCAACAACAACTCTAGAGCTCAAAATCTCAAATATAAGCTCATTCACATTCCACATACACATCCTGCTTAGCATCATAATCGCAATCACAACATCATGCATTTGTTCACAAAGCTTGTGAACCACCTCTATAAACATATAATGTGCACATTCTCAACGTCAATCAAGATCAAAACATCATCAAGCATTACTTATCACACAATAGTCACAAGCAAACCATCATAACAGACAAGTTTCAAATTGAGTACATCAACCCTATTCTAAAAACAGAAGCAAATAAGTTCAATATTACAAAACCAAAGATAGAAAAGATCATGCTCTAGTGCTGATAGCATCCATCAGTAAATGTTATCTCATCTCCTCATCAGCCTGTGTTGTCATCTGTATCTTCCTCCTCTTCATTATCTTCAGCATCCTAACATGTGTCATCATCATCATCATCTTCATCCATAACTGAAGCTTCAGTTGCTCCAGCTCTTCTAGTTTGTGACTGCTCCTCTTGCCATGCTATCTTGGACAATGAGGAAGTGTTGCTCATGCTTACAGGAAAGGAACTTGCTGGAATAGGGTTGATTTGGTTCCTTCTCCTTCCTTTTGAATATTGTAGCCTGGAATCTCTTGCCCGATGAGGAGGCCATCCCTACATTAAACTCAATTCACAAAGCCACAAGACACATCATTAAGCATTAGTAAACCACAAACAACACCCTAAAACCATTCCTCTCATTGCTGAGCGCAATCAAAAACCCTTTAGTGCAACCTATGCAGCAAAATCGACAAGCATAATAGTGAAGAATGCTCTATGAATGTGAAGAATTCAGCTTTTCACTCACTCCCTGTATTTAAGTTCTCTCATCACTCAAACATTCAATCCCTATCATGCAACTAAAACAGAATCAAAACAAATAAACAAAAATAAAGTTAATCAACTAGGTTGCCTCCCAAGTAGTGCTTGTTTAACGTCACGAGCCTGACCCAAAGTCCACCAACACCCATCAGTAGGTGTAACAAACCTAGTATCCTTCAGTAGATACTTAACCACCTAGCATCCATCAGTAGATGCTATACCTTGTAAGAAAACTTTATGACTAAAAAAAAAATAACAAAAGTTCATAATTACATCACCAAACCAAAAACAAAAGTTCTTAAATCACTGGGTTGCCTCCCAGCAAGCGCTCTTTTAATGTCATTAGCTTGACCCAATAAAGCTCAAGTTCCATATTCTTTTTTTCTTCTTTCTACTGAAGTTCTTCAGAAATTTGATCAAACCAGGAACCTGTTGCAATGTCTCAATCATAGGAACTTTAATCTCCAGTTTCTTGAAGATTTCCATAAAGCGCTCAAAGTCCTTCTCTTTCCTATGATACTTCTTTGAATGAGGACGGGGTTTTTCATATGATTCTTTCTTTTTTCCTCTCATCCTCTTTTTCTGTTCTCTCACTTTCTGAAGATTCACACAAATTTTCTTTTCTCTTACACTCTTTTTTTCTTTTCTTTTTCTACTCACTTTCTCAATCTTCACACAAATTTTCTTTCTCTCTTCTCTCTTAAACACCTCTCTTATCCTTTTCACTCAACTCTTCTTTTTCTTTTCTCTCTATCTTTTTCTCATCTAATGCCTTGTCACTTCTAGTGATAATGGCTTGACATTCCTTCCTAGGGTTAAGTTCAGTATTAACCCCAACATCATCCAATTTCTGGACCATGTGAAAAATTTGCATCTCCATCCTTTTACATGATGCTTCAATTCTTTTCTGAGTGGAGATGGACACTTGCAAAAATTGTTGAAAGACGTCATCCAGCTTTGTCCTTCTTTCTGATAGAGAGGGTTGTTGCTGCCATTGTTGTGGTGGCGGTCTATCAAATTGTTCGGCAGCTTGAGTGCTTTTGTGATGAGAATCAGACATCTGTATGAACTGTTGAAGTGTGTCATCTATCTTAGCCCATCTTTCTGATAGAGAGGGTTGTTGTTGCCATTATTGTTGTGGTTGATTCTCAAATTGTTTGGCAGCTTCCCAAAATTGACTTTGATCCATGCTTGAGTGAGGTTCCCACCAGTGGTTGAAATTACTTTGGTAGAATTGAGTGCCCATATAGTTAAATTCTTGTCTGAATTGCATCCTGCAAGCATTAGGCACAAAACCCTAGAAAATATTTGTTAGCACAAAAAGATAGAGAAGATAAACTAATAAGATAAAAAGAAAAATTAAAAAGATAGAAAGATAAGAAGATAGAAAGATAAGAAGATAGAAATATAGAAGATCGAAAGATAAAATAAAAACAACATCAAAAAGATAAAAAGATAAAAATAAAATCAAAAGATAAAAAAAAGATAAAAAGATAAAAATTCAAAAATCAAGTCAAAAGTAATCAATACTCACACAAATAGAATAGTTCAACCACGAGTCCCCGGCAACGGCACCAAAAACTTGATGAACAAATTTTTAATCCCCGAAAACAGAGTCAAAAACTTCTTAACCCTCGGCAAGTGTAACCGAATCGTATCAAGTAATAAACTTGGTAAGACCAAGTATCGTTCTCCCAAAGGGCTCACGACCTATAAAGTTGTGTGGTTTGTTGATTAGCTAAGACTTGTAAAACCGATTGATTAAGAATTAAATGCAAATACTCAAAAGTAATATGTATGCATGGATTGATCAATGGTAAGAAGAAACAAAACACATGAATTGAATTAAATGAATGAATATGTTGTTGGGGTTTATCAATTTCATCCTTATCCACTCTCATGTATTCATGAATTCGTCTTTCTTTTCATTAATGTTAATGCCACTCTCTAAATTACCTTAAACCCGATGTCTCGGTGAAGAAAGCCTAATCATAATCACTAGTTTATAATGTCTTGTCTCCCTAGCAATTAATCATGCATTATAGTGAACAAAAGCTTAAAGAAAACCAACCATCATACTCCTATGTCTAGGTTTATACTACTGTTGGGAGAGATTCCCCATATCTAGATTTCCCTGTATGTGTCCATATCGACAAAACCAATAATCATGACATCGAATGAGTTAAACAATGCATGCTTTGAGCAAAGGGGAAAAACCCTAATAATTAATGAAAGAAAGCATGTATCTTATAAAAGATCTTGAAGAACAAATTCAATACATGAGAGTTTCAAAAGGATTACATTGACTCCCCAACAACAATAAAAGTTTAGTTCTCCATCATCATGGAAGAACTAGATGAACAATGGAATGAAAGAATGGAAGAGATAGAAAAACTCGAGAAAGAGAAGAGGAGAGCCGTCACCATCTCCAATTCTACCCCCTAGGGGTGAAAAGTGTGTTTCTGCCTCGTTCCCAGCCAAAGATGACTGACCTAAGTTAACTAAAACCTTATATAGTATTCTAAAAATTATAGAAAAGTAGGCCCAAGCCCAGAAAAGTGGCGCTCAGCGGTAAATACCGCTCAACGGAAATAACGCGTGATCAATTCTTCCCCTCAGCGACATTTTTCCCTCAGCGGTGCCAACGGGTTCTTGAGAGTGCCGCTTGATGACAAATTTATGAACACCGAAAAACAGCGCCAAAAACTTGTTTAACCCTCGGCAAGTGTGACCGAATCGTATCACGTAATAAACTCGGTAAGACCAAGTATCGTTTTCCCATAGGACTCACGGCCTAGTTAGTTATATGATTTGTTGATTATTTAAGACTTGTGAACAAATTCTTGTGATTTCAAATGCAAAAGACAATAATTAAACATGTATGCATGAGTTTGATCAATGGAAAAGAGGAACACAAACACGGAACGAATTATACGGATGAGTATGTTGTTGGGGAAATCAATTTTATGTTATCCACTCTCATATATTTTAGGAATTCATCATTCTTTTCATCAACGTTAATGTCGCTCTCTAAATTACCTGAAACCCGATGTCTCGGCGAAGAGAGCCTATCCTTAATTACGAGTTCATACAATTCCTAGCATCCCTAATAATTAATTCTGAAGCACAAAAGCTTAAGGGCAACCAACCCACCTATCCCTATGTCTAGGCGATATTACTTGTGGGAGAATTTCCCTGGATCTAGATTTTACCGTATGTGTCCATATCACTAAAATCAATAATCATGACATCGATTGAGTTAAAAAATGCATGCTTTGAACCAAGAGGAAAAACCCTAACTAATGCTGAAAGAAAGCATGTATCAAAGATATGATGTTTAAACACAAAATTCCATATATAGAGTTTCACAAGATTACATTGATTCCCCAACAACAAGAAGAGTTTAGTTCACCATATTCTTTGTGAAACTAGATGAACTACAATGAGATAGTGAAAGATAGAACCCTAGAAAGATGAGTAGGTAGCCTTAGCATCCAAGATCTTCCTCCAAGGGGTGGAAAGGTGTGTGTTTGCTTCGTCTCCCGCCAAAGATACAAACCCTAGGAAGTCCTAAAGGTTATATAATATTCCTAATATTACAGAAAAGTGGGCCTAAGCCCAAAATACCACTGCTCAGCGGTAAACTGCCGCTCAGCGGTACCAGCGCGTAGTCAATTCTCCCCTCAGCTGCATTTTCACCCCTTAGCGGAGCCAACGGGTGTTCTTGAGTGCCGCTCAGCGATAAACTTATGTTGAGCGGTAATTGCGGCTTCTCTTCTTCTGCACTTTTTGAGTTCTTTTCTGATTCCATCTCTATCCTTCTTCACTTCTTTCATCAAATTCATCTTAAAACCTGCATAAAATATGAACATCAAGCATAAACCTGTCCAACTCTCTTATTTATGAAAATATGAACAAAAACATGATTCTAAGCTAGTTTCTAAGTGTTAAAGGTTGCTTTTAGTATCAACTTTAAGCATAAAAATAACAATTTTTCAACTGTTATCACCGCTCAGCGGTAATTGGCGCTGAGTGGTACTTACGGCTTCTCCTCTTTTGCACTTTTTGTGTCCTCTTTGATTCCATCTCTGTCCCAGTTCACTTCTTTCATCAAATTCATCTCAAAACCTGCAAAAACAAGGAAATCAAGCATAAAACTTGTCCAACTCTCTTATTTCCAAGAACATAAGCAAAAACTTTATTTCAAGCTAGTTTTTAAGTCTTAAAGGTTGCTTTTGATATAAATTTTAAGTGTAAAAATAACAGTTTTCAACTGTTATCAGTGGGGCATTGAGATGCAATATGTCCCCTTCCTAGACACTTAAAACACTTGATATCTGATAACAGTTGAAAAATTATTATTTTTATACTTAAAATTGACCTTAAAGACAACCTTTATGACTTAGAAACTAGCTTGGAATCATGTTTATGTTTATGTTTTTGAAATAAGACAGTTGGATGGTTTTTATGCTTGGTTTTTCTTTGTTTTTGCAGGTTTTAAGATGAATTGGATGAAAGAAGTGAAGTAGGAAGAAGTCGGAATCAAAAAAGGAAGTGAAAAGTGCACAACAAGAGAAGACACGAGTACCGCTCAGCAGAAATTACCGCTTAGCGGTGTTCTTGAGGTCCCATAGTCACCGCTGAGGGGAAAAAATGCAGTTGAGCATCAAATAGAAGAACGCGCACTTACCGCTATGCGGTATTTACCGCTGAGCGCCATTTTTATGGGCCTTGGGCCACTTTTCTGTAATTTTTAGAATAATATATAAGGTTTTAGTCGACCTAGGTCAGTCATCTTTGGCTGGAACAAAGCATAATACACTTTCTTCACCCCTTGGAGGAGGATTTTGGATGCTCAAGCTCCACTCTTCAAATTCTAGGGTTCTATCTTTCATTCTTTCATTGTTTTTCATCTAGTTTCACCATGATTATGGTGAACTAAACCTTCGTTGTTGTTGGGGAACCATTGTAATCCTTTGAAACTCTCATGTATTGAATTTGTTCTTTAATTTATATGCTTTCTTTCATTAATTGTTAGGGTTTTTCTTTTATACTCTATGCATGCTTTGTTTAACTCATTCAATTGCATGACCATTGATATTATTTGTATGGACACATATACATATATCTTGACATGAAGAAATTCTCCCAATAGTAGTATTGCCTAGACATAGGGATATGATGGTTGGTTGCCATTAAGCTTCTGTGCGAATGTAATGCATGAATAATTGTTAGGGAGACAAGACATTGTAAACTAGTGATTTGGAGTAGGTTTTCTTCACCAAGACATTGGGTTTAAGGTAATTTAGAAAGTGGCATTAACATTGATGAAGAAAGATGAATTCTTGAATACATGAGAATGGATAGGATGAATTCGTAAACCCCAACAACATAGTCATTCATATTATCCATCAACTGTTTTTGCATTGTTCAAGTCCATTGATCAAAACCTTGCATTCATGTTTATTTTTGCATAATTCAACAACAATATTCTTTTGTACAAAGTCTAAGATAATTAACAAATCACATAACTGTTTAGGCCGTGAGTCCTTTGGGAAACGATACTTGGTCTTACCATTTATTTTTACTCAATACGATTCGGTTACCTTTGCCGAGGGTTAACAAGTTTTTGGCGCCGTTGCCGGGGACTCGTGGTTTAACTATTCTATTTGTGTGATTATTGATTAACTTTCACTTGATTTTTTTTTATTTTTATCTTTCTATCTTTTTGTTTTTTATTTATCTTTTTATCTTTTTAGTTTACCTTTTGATCTTTTTGGTTTTTATCTCTATCTTCTTATATTTTCAATTCTATCTTTTTATCTTTTTAATCTATCTTTCCTATCTTTTTGTGCTAACAATTGTTTCTAGGAACTTGTTTTCTTGTGTATGCAGGATACAGTTCGAACTAGGAGCAAAATCACTTTAGAACCTCTTCTTGAAGGCTTGGACGAAAGTAGAAGGAGGAGGAGAGTTCGAACTTCAAGAGAATTATTCCCTCCTCCGGAGATACTTTTACAACCTTCACCACAAGGGTCTAATCAAAGCATTGATGATATGGCCGAGGAGAATAATGGTAGACGCACTCTTACGGATTACACCATTGTGGTTGACCCTCAACATTTTAATAGTATAGCAAGGCCGAGGGTCAATGCTGCAAACATGGAGGTGAAACCGGCGTTGATACAATTGGTGAAGAGCAACCAATTTAATGGGCTATCACATGAAAGTCCATATGAACATCTCACCACATTCAAGGAGATTTGCAACACTGTGAAGAATAATGGGGTGCCGGATGAAGCAATAAAGCTTAGTTTGTTTCCTTTCTCATTGGGAGGCAATGCTAAGTTATGGTTGAACTCTTTTCCAGAGGGTAGCTTTATTGAGTGGGAAGTTGTGGTTGCAAAGTTTTTAAACAAGTACTTCCCACAATCTAAAGTCAACAAAGGGAAGCAAGAGATATCTTCTTTCAGAGAAGGCATGGAGGAGACATTAGGTCAAGCATGGGATCGGTATAAAAGCTTGTTGAGAAAGACTCCCAACCATGGCTTTGATGAAGCAGCAGTAGTCCTTCTTTTCCTTGGAGGTCTTGGTTCACAAACCAAGTTGATGTTAGATGCCTCAACTGGAGGTAATATAAAATGTAAGACTCCAGAGGAAGCAACCGAGTTGATAGAGAATATGGCTACTAATGATAACGAGTTGCACAGTGGAAGAGGAACTCCAATTCAACAGAAATGGGTTCTACAATTGCAATCAAATGATGCCTTCCTCACTCAGAATAAGATCATAACTCAATATTTGGAGAATTTAATAAAGACACTTGCTCAATTGCCAAAGGAGCTAAAGGGAGTTGCACAGGTTCAACAACAACAGATGTGTGAACTATGTGGTGGTGACCATATCAATGGTCAATGTGCTTTTCCAATGGAGGCTTTAGAAGATGTACATTTCATGGCGAATCAATTTCCATACCGCCAAGGTAATTACAGCCAAGGGTGGAAACCTCACCCAAGCATGGGTCAAGGTCAAGGACAAGTTGGACAAGCTGGGCAATCAGGACAATTCAACAGGCCACAACAATAACCATCATTATGGCAACAAGTGTCTGCACTCAATGAAAGATCAACAAAGATGGAAGAGACTCTTCAACAATTTATGCAGGTGACTATTTCCAACCACAATAGCACTGAAGCGGCTATTAGAAACTTGGAGATGCAAGTTGGCCAAATAGCACAGAAGTTGGAAGATATGCCTGATAAGAGTTTTGGGACTAATACTGAGGTTAACCCTAAGGAAGAGTGTAAAGTTTTAGTATGTGTGGATATTGAAAGAGTTGAGTTAGAGAGAAAAGAAGAAAAAGAAGAGGGAGTAAAGAGAAAAGAAGAGAGAAAAGGAGAGGATGAGAGAAAAGAAAAAGAAGAAAAGAGAGGAGAGAAAAATTTTGAAAAATTTCAAAAAAATTCTTCCTTATCCAAAAGGTTGTGAGAGAATAGAGAAAGAAAGACAATATGGGCGTTTTAAAGATATCTTCAAGCAATTGGATGTTGATCTACCTTTGAATGAAGCATTGCAACAAATTTCAGCTTATGCGAAGCATATGAAGCAAGTCTCCACAAAGAAAAGATATATAGATGGGGAGATTAATGAGTACAAATCTGTTAAGAAGAAACCACTTCCTCCAAAAGTGAAAGATCCAGGAAGTTTTACCATTCCTTGTGTCATAGGGAAGGAGAAGATAAGGAAAGCCCTACTTGATTTAGGGTCAAGTGTTAATTTGATGCCTTTATCTCTACTTGAGCGAATTGGTGATCTTGAAATCAAGCCAACAAAGGTGACTTTGCTAATGGCGGATGGATCTTCAAAGAAGCCTTATGGTGTAGTGGAAGACGTTATGGTTTGTGTGGGCAAACTAAAATTCTTGATGGACTTTGTGGTGATGGAGATGGAGGAGAATGTGACTTCAATTATTCTTGGAAGACCGTTTATGAAAACGGCCAAGGTCATCATCAATGTAGATGAAGGGATGATAGTGCTTCAAGACCAAGAAGAAAGGGTGGTCTTTAATGTCTTAAAAGAGGAGCATCAGATGCAAAAGGAAGAGGCTAGTCATAAAGCTATATGTCAAGATGTACCTATGACTAGCTTTAAAGCTGCAAAGCCGGGCTTCAAAGGTAAAAATTGTTTCTTGTCACAGGTTAGGGAAGAAGAAAAATATGGCAAAGGAAGGACGGTTCATGATGACTTGATGGAAGCACAACTCAAACATGGTAAACCTGTAAGATTCAAGAACAAGTTGTGGGTTGTGAAAGACTATAAAGAGAACGGAGTGATAGAGATTGAATCTCCATATTCAAGGAGAGTCAAGAAGATGGACCGGAAGCAACTGATGAGTTGGTGTGATGACAGTAAGATGAGCACCAACATTGAAGATGGAACTTGAGCTTTACTGGGTCAAGCTAGTGACGTTAAAAGAGCGCTTGTTGGGAGACATCCCAATGATTTGAGAACATTAACTTCTTTAATTTTTATTTTTGGGTGATGTAATTTTATAAACTTTGGACATTTTTATTTATTTTTTTGAGACTTTTGGGTATAGTTCCTACTAATGGATGCTAGGTGGTTAAGTATCTACTGAAGGATACTAGGTTTGTTGCACCTACAGATGGGTGTTGGTGGATTTTGGGTCCGACTCATGACGTTAAACAAGCGCTACCTAGGAGGCAACCCAGTTGATTGACTTTATTTTTGTTTTTTGTTTTGATTCTGTTTTAGTTGCATGATAGGGATTGAATGTTTGAGTGATGGGAGAACTTAAATGCAGGGAGTGAGTGAGACTCTAGGGTGCGCCTTTACCTCTATTTTCAGATTTCCTTCTTCCCACACACTCTTAAACACTTTCTCAAGAGTTCTCTACATTTTTTCCCTCTTCCCCCTTTACAAAACCTCTCTTCCACTCACTTTCTCACTAGGTTTCCATCTAAGTTTGGGGTTTGGTGAGAGCATTGCTATTAGGGGCTGATTTCTTGACATTCCTAGAGCATTCTTCATTCATCTAGCATCTCCACCCAAGTAAGTTCAAGCAATTTTCATTTTAGGGTTCTTGAAAGCATGAATTGATATGAACATGGTTTTTTAAGCATGATTCTTTAGGGATTTTGATTTTTATGCATGATTTGATGAATTAATTGTTGTTTGAACCGATTAAATTGCTTGATTTGAGTCTAGAACTAAGAAGATTGCATGTGGGTGGAGAATAGGACATTTTGAAAAGAATTTTGAAAAATCTGCAGAATCGCCGCTCAGCAGAAATTTCTCCTAAGCGCGATTCTGGCAGAATGGATTTTTTTGGCTCTTTTGCTTGCTGGTTTGAGGCATAGCTTGTGTTGAGGGGTTCTGTTTGCCCTCAATGGTGATTTGGCATTGTTTTGGGGTGTTGTTTGTGGTTTACTAATGATTAACAACATGTCTTGTGGTTTTGTGAATTGTGTTTGATGTAGGAAGGGCCTCCTCATCTGGCAAGAGATACAAGACTATAGGATCCAAGAGGAAGGATAAGGAACCAGAACGCACTCATTCTAGCAAGTTCCTTTCCCGCAAGCATGAGAAACATTTTAAAATTGTCCAAGATAGGAGGCTCCTAATGGAAAGGAAGGCTGGATTGATTCCTGAATTAGCTCCACAGTTTGGAGAGCAAATGGTGAGTAGGAGAGGAGGCTAGCCACCTACCCTACACCAGCTAACATAGCAGTGATAAAAGAATTTTACACCAATGCAAGGAGACTGGGTGATCATCCTGCTGAGGATTACTTGAGCTTTGTTAGAGGCCACGCCATTCAGTATGATCTTGACTCTATCAATAGATTTTTAGATACTGAGTGGGTTGGTGAGCAATGTCAGTTCACTCTCAATATGGAGGAAGGAACAAATTTTGATGATGTAGAGAGTGCGGTGTGTGTGCTTGGAGGGCATTTTCAGAGAGGAGGAAGATACAGATGACAGCATGGGATGAGATAGCATCTACTAATGGATGACATCATTACTAGAGCAGGATCTTTTCTATCTTTTTTTTTTGTACTATTGAACTTATTTGCTTTTGTTAGTAGAATAAGGTTTGATGTACTCAATTTGAAACTGTGTCTGTTATGATGGTTTGCTTGTGACTTATGCATGATAAGTATTACTTGATGATGCTTTGATATTGATTGATGTTGAGATTGTGCACTATATGCTTATACAGGTGATGGTTCACAAGCTTTGTGAACAAATGCATGATGTTGTGATTGTGATTATGATGCTAAGCAGGATGTGTATCTAGCATGGTTAAATGAGCCTATATGTGAGGTTTTTGAGATCCAGAGTTTTTGATTGAATGCTATTACTTTGAAAGCATGAATGACTTTGCCCAGGTTTTCTATGATTAAATCATTTGCTTGTATTTGTCATATGATCAAGGCATTTGTTGGTAACCCTTTTTAGCCAAGATGCATGACTTTAGCCCACTAAAAGAGAACATTGTGTGTTCTATCCTTTGAACCTTTAGCTTTGAACATGATTTGAAAACCTTTTTTGATAAGATTTACCTTGAACATGATTTGATAACCTTTTTCGATGTCTTGGCTGGAGGTATTATCAAGTGCAAGACTTCAGAGAAAGTCTATGAATTGATTGACAACATGGCTACTAATGATAATGAGATGCATAACGAAAGAGGAGCTCCATCTCAGCAGAAGCGAGTCCTACAGTTACAATCTCATGATGCTTTATTTGCATAGAATAAGATTATCACTCAACAATTGGAGAATTTGGTGAAGAAACTCTCTCAATTGCCAAAAGGAGCTACAGAATGTTTCACGGGTTCAACAGAAACTCTGTAAATTATGTGGTGGTGATCATATCAATGGTCAATGTGCTTTTCTAATGGAGGCCCAAGAAGACGTCAACTATATGGGCAATCAATTCCGCCAAGGTAATTTTAACCAAGGGTGGAAACCTCACCCAAGTATGGGTCAAGGTCAATCTGGGCAAGCAGGACAATTCAATAGACCACTACAGCAACAATCACAGTGGCAACAAATATCTGCATTATCTGACAGAACTTTAAAGCTTGAAGAAACCTTTCAAATATTTATGCATGTAACTATCTCAAACCACAAGAGCACTGAAGTTGCTATAAGGAATTTGGAGATGCAGGTGGGCCAACTGGACAAGAAATTGGAGGATAAAGTTGAGAGGCAATTTGGGGCTAATACTGAGGTTAACCCTAAGGAAGAATGTAAAGCTATTGTGATCATAAGTGATGAGAGAGTAGAGGAGAGAAAAGAAAGAGTTGAGTTAGAAGAAGAAAAAGAAGAGAAAATAGGTGACGTTGAGAGAAAAAAGAAAGAAAAGAAGAGGGGAGAGAAAAAAATTGAAAAAGTTGAAAAGATTCTTCCTTACCCTAAGGAGTGTTGCAAAAGAAAAGAAAAGGAGAAGCAATTAGGGTGTTTTAAAGAAATTTTCAAGAAATTGAAGATTAAAATTCCTTTGGCTGAAGCATTGCAACAGGTTCCTGTGTATGCACAATTTCTGAAGAGATTCCTCAAAAAGAAGAGATATATAAATGAGGAAACCATTGATGTACAGGGCAATTGCAGTGTTATTTTGCATAAGGCACTTCCTCCAAAAGTTAAAGATCCAGGAAGTTTTACTATTCCTTGCGTCATAGGGAATATTAATATAGGGAAAGCCCTGATTGATTTAAGGTCAAGCATTAATTTAATGCCCTTATCTATGCTTGAGAGGATTGGTGGTCTTAAAGTGAAGCCTACAAATGTTACTTTGCAACTTGCAGATGGATCTACCAAAAAGCCCTATGGTGTGGCGGAAGATGTTGTGGTTTGCATAGACAAACTTAAACTTGGCGCACCAGTGAGATTTAAGGGCACAGTGTGGGTTGTTAAAGAGCTTAAAGATAATGGAGTGATAGAGATTGAAGCTTCGTACTCAAAGAGAGTCAAAAAGGTGACTAAGAAGATGTTGATGAGCTGGAGTGAGAGGAAAAAGAAGAACATCAACATGAAAGAAGTGACTTGAGATTTATTGGGTCAAGCTAGTGACGTTAAAGAAACGCTTGCTGGGAGGCACCCCAGTGATTTGAAAACTTTAATTTTTGTTATTTGGTGATGTAATTTTAAACTTTTGTTATTTTATTTTTGGTTATGAGCCTGCTATGACACAACATCTACTGATAGATGCTAGGTGATTCAGTATCTACTGAAGGATACTTACTACTGGGTGTTTGAAAATTTATTGGGTCAGGCTCGTGACGTTAAATAAGCGTTTGCTGGGAGGCAACCCAGTTTTCTAAACACATATCTTTGTGCTGATTGTTGAATGTTTGAGGGGTGTAGAGAGTTTCAATGTTTTGAGTGAGTTTTGATGTGTGAGTTGGGTGAAAAATGCATGGAATTGTGAAAATTTGGAGTTGAAGTCGTGGGATCTTAACTAGGAACACCCAAGACATTGCAGTCACCAGAAATAATTTTCGTCCCCGAACATTGCAGTCACCAGAAACAAACACCATGCATTTTCATGATACTATAACAACAAGAATTTCTGAACAGATTAAAAGAACATCACAACAAATTGCTTAATGTATGATACAAAACAAAAATCGTAATTTTTTCACAACTATAGATACCAAGAAATCTTCTACATATATTCTCATCATGCAAACAACAAGCTACAAAGATTCACAATAAACAAAATTAATTCTAGAACAATTTACACATAAATTACAAAACCTTATACAACTAGAACCATTAGATTCCTTTACAAAAGACTCAACACCAATCCATGACACTTATTTAACATTTTGAAGCTCTTCCGTAAAGAAATCCAAACAACAATCTACCTAAACCACATAAACATGCAATCCACACAGTCAACATACTCATGCAATCAACACAATCATACATATATGCATGCATTACGATCACACAACAAAAGCTAGACGAGCTCACTCCCCAAAAGCCCCAAAAGTGTTTTCGAAAACCTGGCTCTAATACCAAAATGTAACGCCCCAATTTACAGGGTGTCACAGGTTATTCAAAAATCGGTAAAAATTTCAAACTTTAACATAATGCGGAAACGTATTTTTGAAACCTCAATATTTAAACGTGCATAAAACATAATAGTTCCAAAACACTTGTCGAATGAAAATAACGAAGGAACTAAAATAATTTCAATTACATTGTCTCAAAGTTCAAAAGCAATAATTGTAAATAAAATCCCCAAGTTTATCCCCCGTCATCTCTCGAATCTATCATGCTTCAGCACCATCTACAACATCATCTGCTCACGTATAACATCACACATTATACGATCATCGCATTCACATGCACACACACAAACATGTATGGGTAAGCTACCGGTAAAACAATCATAATAACATGATATAAACATACTGATTAAATCAATAATAATCAGACAACCCATACATAATCATAATAACAATAAGAGTCCTAGTCCTCTAACATAACAATTCAATCAAACGAATTACTTGATCCCCAATCCTCAATCCTCGATCCTGGATCATCATCATAGGTACACCACCAACATGATTATCCCAATCATAAATCACACCATGAGCATAACCAAACCATGAACTCTAACATGACAAGACTCATTCACACTCCTGTACCTTACCTCACCGACTGTAGCCGCTCCTACAACCCCATCTGTAGCTTCCCCATACAGATAGACTCGCGTCATTCTTCTTCTAGCTTCGGACCTGTTCTCCTATCTCACAAGGCAGAACATCTATCCCCCTCGCCAAAGAAGATCCAACACTAGAATACCATTCTCTTTTCTACAACTATTTTCCAAAGAGAATGTCACCCTCTTTTCAACAACCAATGCCAAAGAGATTCATTCCCTTTTCAACAACCAATGCCAAAGGGAGTCATCACTCTCTTTTCAACAACCAATGCCAAAGAGATTCATTCCCTTTTCAACAACCAATGCCAAATCGAATATCCCTCCCTTTTCAACAACCAATACCAAAAGGATACCTCCCTTCTCATCACGTTCTACAACTTCTCCAAAATAGAGCTACTGATGCAAGACTGTTGTCTCCAAAACTGGACATCTAATGGACGATCCGAACATTCAAAATGAAGAACCATATGTCTGGAACCTACTGTCCAAAAATCAGCCCGATCCAACGGTGAACGACTCCGTAGCGACGAAAACACCAGTGCAGATTTTGTGATATGCGGAAATACTTTCCTCTTTTCGTTTAGGCTTTTTCTCCCAATGTAGACCTCCAATTGATGATCCGAACGGTCAAAATGAAGAACCATATGTGTATAACCTACTGTCCAAAAGTCAGCCTGATCCAACGGTCAACGACTTTGCAACAATGAAAACACCAATGTAGGTTTTGTGATATGCGGGAATGACTTCTTTTCTTTCCTTTAACCCAATACTTACAACATATATTTGAATGGAAACCCCCATAAATCATAGCTCTATTCTCCCTTAACATGAAACCCTTTGTTTACATAATCCAACAACCATACATACATTCATAGGGAAAACTAAACACAAATATTATATAAACCCTATGCCCATGCATACATAAACCCTTACCCAACAAGAGCAACATACAACCATAATCATAATCATGCATCATATATCAACAAGGATTATTAATCAAAGTAACCAAGAACACATATAACATACGATAATTAATCAAAGAAAGGTAAGCTTCACATACCTTGGCCAATCCTAGGACTTGATCTAACTTCAAAAATACAACAAGTCTTCCCTTGCTATAGAAACGTCTCTTCTCTCCCTTAACTCTCTAATTTTCGTTTTTGGATTTTAGGGTAGCAATGTGCAGCCCTCTTTTACTCTTCTTCATTTTATATTTTTCTATTCTATCTCTATCTTTTTAATTAAAAATAATATCTTTCACTTAATCTATAAAACCATCGAGATTTCCTTTCTTATTTTATTTTATCTAACATTTAAATATCAACAACCACCAAATATCTCAAAGATTCACATAAACTTTCTATTTTGTTTCAGATTTTATTTTATTCTTTTCTTTCTACACTCCCCTAACTTAATGTCCACACCACTTAATGAGGGTATAAGACTCTTTTGCCCTTGGGCCCAAAATACAATTAAACCCAAAAGTTTACTTTAACTCTCTTCCCTTCTAAAATTTGGCCCACACCTATTAAATCTCAAATCACCCTTCTACCATCAATCCAACACATCACATTGGTAACAACACACCACATAAATCATCAAAATAACAACATATAAATCATGCGTTCCACTTAATCAATAATAACATTAAATAATAAACATAATAATTATAATTCTAGAAAACATTTAATCATCAAACACCAATTACCAACCAATAAGGTCCAAGTCTCATAACCACATTATTACCTAATTACCACATTTTCCTAGAGTCTTACACTGAGGGCCCTTCTGAGGGGCGCTCAGCGCGATTCGGCGGATGTGGTTTTTGTGGTTTCTGGCTATTTGCATGATCTTAGGTGTTTTGAGTCAGTGCAGGTGACGCTGAGGACCCTCTATTTTGTCCTCAGCGCGGTTAAGAAGCAGGCTCTGAGTTGTTTTAATGAGTTGTTTTAATATCAAGTACTGATGCTTGATGATATGTTTTGTTTTGTGAATCTATTTGGTGCAGGAATGACTTTTTCATCAGGGAAAAGGGTGAAAACCATGGGGCACAAGAGGAAGGAGAAAGAACTCATTTACTCCAACAAATTTCTCATTGTTGCACATGAAAAATATTTCCGAATAGTGGATGGGAGAAGACTGCTGATGGAGCGCAAGGTGGCAATCATACCATCTTTAGCTCCACAATTTGGAAGAGAGCTGGATAGAAGGTACTGGAAGAATGTGGCATCTTACCCTACTCCTGCCAACATTGATGTGGTTAAAGAATTTTATACAAATGCAAGGGAAATCGGTGGAGAGAAAGAGACGTACATGAGCTACATAAGGGGTAAGAAAATATTCTTTGATGCTGACATAGTGAACAACTTTCAAGGCACAGACTGGGATGGAGAGCAATGCCACTTTGCACTTTCTGCGGAGGAAGGAGTTGATTTTGATGAAGTGGAGCGGGTCTTATGTGGTCCTAGTGGACACTTTCAGAGGAACGGGTAGGGGGCACCTATTCACCTCAGACGTGGCTATCTAACAGCCCTGGCCAAATACTGGATGGCTTTTACACATGCTAACATCCAGCCCTGCTCTCATGTTTCTGATGTTACTACCCACAGAATCATTTTCCTCTTCTGTGTTCTAAGGGGATTAAACATCAACATTGGGCAAGTAATAGCTGATGAAATCCATAACTGTGCTTGCTCTGCAAATAATAAGTCACCCCTTGGACATCCATCTTTGATCACTCATCTGTGCGAGATTGCAGGAGTTAATGTGTCCACACCACCATTGGAGAGGCCTAGGAAGGAAATTGATGCCTCATACTACACTCAATATTGTGAACTAGACGAGGCAGGATATTCAATGCCACCTCCACAACCTCCTAGGGCTCATAAGCGAGCACCACAGCCAGCCCAGGAGCCAGCTCATGAGGCTGCTCCATTTCAGATGCGGGACATGTACATGTCCTTAATAGAGGAGAGGATGAATGCTTTGTATAGGGGCGAGCAGGAGCTTCTCAGGACACTGACGTTCGCCTTTCCTGAGAGATAGTTTATATCTCATGAGGACTTTGCAGCTAGGGTGGCATGGCCCGTGTGGCTCCACAGACAGATGATGGAGCTGGAGAAGCTGAAGCTTCAGCTATGGAAGAGGAAGCTGAAGATGAAGAGGATTCTGATGATTATGATTGAGGATTATAGATAACATCTACTGATGGATGCTATTTTGTCTCTAGAATAGGATGTCTTTTACTGTTTTTATTGATTGTTGAACTATATTTTGCTTCTGTTATGTGATGTACTTGGCTTGAAACTTTATCTGTGTGCAATGGTTTGATGATGAGGATGTTGTGATGAGTGGTTCTTTCATGATGTTGATTATATTGATGGATGTTGAGATGATGCATGATGAGATATAAGTGGTTGCTCACAATATTGTGAAACAGATGCATGATGATTTGTGATTGTGTTACTAAGCAGGATGTTTATCTGAATGTTGGAACTTGAATTAGCCTATGTGAGGATTGGACTCTAGAGTGTTTGTGAATGATTGTTATTACTTTGAAAGCATGAATGACTTTGCCCAGGTTTCTATGATTGAATCACTTGCTTGCATGTGTCATATGATCAAGGTCATCTATTGTTATCCCTTTTTAGCCAATGCATGATTTTAACCCAAGAAAAGAGAGCACAATGTGTTCTATCCTTTGAACCTTTAGCCTTAAGCATGATATGAAAACCCTTTTTGAAAATCGTTACCTTGAATTAAGTTGAGAATATTTTGTGTGGTATTGATAAAAGTTCAAGTTTGGGGTTGTTAGGAACTTTGAAAAGGGAAAATAAAGAGAATGAGCGTTGAGTTAAGTGTTGAGTAAAATAAAAACAAAAGAAAAAGAAAAGAAAGAAAAAGAAAAGTTCAATGCAAGGGAAAGCTGGGTTGAAAAGAAAGATTGTGTTTAAAGAATGAAATTATGAATGACTCTCTTAGCTCAAGGATTTTGTGATCCAGATAAACCAAATTTCTTCTTAGCCCAGCGACATTACAAGCCATAGAAAAGCCCTTGTGATGATACTTGCTTGTGAGTTTGTTTGATTGTGGTTAAATGAAAGGCAAAGTTGATTTATGTGACATTGTGATAGTAGAGTGAATGAGTCACCTCTATATACACCTGTGTGTTTGAGAGAAACAATTTTTCTTGGTGAGGAATAGTTCCATGTATGCATGATTACATCTTTGCTTGGTTGATCATTCATGAGTTTAGCATCTGTTGAATATTTTGTGATTATGTGAACACCACAATGAGCTTAATCGAATCAAGGCATTTATTCATCTTGATTGATAATTTTTATAATAAGCTAGTATGAACAATTACTTGTCTTGAAGGAAAAGGTTTTGAAATATGTTGGAACATCTGTATGGATTGTTTGAAAGCCAAGTTACATTTTGTTTGCTTGAGGACAAACAAAGTTCTAAGTTTGGGTTGTGATAACGATTGAAATTAGTTGTTATTTGATACTTAATTTTGATACTAAAAGCACCCTTTTTGACTTAGAAACTAGCTTGGAATCATGGTTTTGATGAATAAGAGAGTTGAAGCTGAATTTAATGGCTTTGTGTTAGATTTCAGTGTTTTCAACAGAAATTGATATGATTTGGAAGAAGAGTGGAAGTAGTAAGGAGTTGGAACTCAGGAAGAACTGGAAAAGCATCAAGAAAAGAGGATTGCAGTAGCGTTGAGCGCCACATATTCATTCCATAATATCAAATCCGTCCATCTTTGCGCTTTTGTCTAATTGATCAAATTGCATCCATATTTACTTTTCGGTATTTGCATTCTAAACCCAAAAGAGTTGGTTTTCAAGTCTTATTTAATCAAGAAATCACATAACTGTTTAGGTCGTGAGTCTCTAGAGAATGATACTTGGTCTTACTATGTTTATTACTTGATACGATTCGGTACACTTGCCGAAGTCTTAACATATCCCTCAACATCTTCTTTCGCATGGAAATGGGGGAGGTCTACTCTAACCTCTCTTTGAGGGTGCTATATTTGAATTCTAAGTGGAGTAGGTTGATAATATTGATGGGCAAGCCTACTATCTACCTCGTAGTGTGTGGGTTGAGTTGGAGTCCTAGAACTCCTTTTAGTGTGACTCCTACTCCTACTCTTGGTTTTTCTTATCTCTTCTTGAGTTTTCTCTTGTTTTTCATTGAGAATTCTAAGTTCCTCATCCAATTTAGCAAGATATTCTTCTCTTTCCATCTTTTCTTTTTCGTTCAAAATAGCTTCTTGCTTTTGCCAAATTTTTAGTGACTTTAGTTCTTTCACTAAGTTTTTCAAAGTAGGCTTGACCTCTTCACTAGAGTCACTACCAATTTCAAAGGATGTGGTCTTAGACATTCTCAAAGTTTTCAAAAATATGCAATGCAACAAATAAATTACTTAGAATTTCAAGAGAAGCTCCCTAGGAGACTTAAGGAAGTAAAAGATGCCCAAGTTCACTTCTAGGAAAGTGAGGTGAATCAAAAAGGATTGCTTAAGAACCAAGCCTTTCCTAGCCAAAGCTTATCTTAGGTACTCTTACACCAAACTTCTCAAAAGGAAAAAAAATTGAAATTAAATTAAAGACACACTAAACTACCACAAGTAAGGAAAACAATAAATCTAAACTATGCGGCCTAATGATGAATTAGAAGAAACTTTGGTTCCCTTTTACCCACCAACTACAAATTTCGCTTAAATAATAAATGTCCAATGTTCTTGTTAGGACAAATCCCTAACAAGTCAAAAATACAAGTCCAAAAAGGAAAACAACTACAATTTTACAATTCAAAGAAAATACACACAAATCTCTCTTTCTCACCAAGTGTATACTCTCTTGTTTTGTGTTTTAGACCAAGACTTTAAGCTTCCCTTCAAGGCCTCCTTCAACTTTGGACGTTGTTCACTGTTTTTGGCTATTATCCCCATGATCCTCACGTTTTTTTACCATTCAAAGACCTACACCACAAGTTAACACCACTAAAGCAAAAAGTAAAAGTAAAAGCACGTGCATGTACCATATGTAACCAACTTTTGTGTGAGCACTTTGATGTTGATTTGGGAGCTGAAACTCAAGTCCCTAGCTGCTGTTTCAGCAACCATGATGACCTAAAAAGGTTGCCTTAGTGCACCATTTGGTCTAGATTGCGAAAGAACAAAAGCACCTTGTATTTTTCTAGTAGTTTTGGTTTTTTGTGATCCACTCTAGTGTATACAACAACAAACCGAGAGATATACTAGGTATAATAACAAGGGCAAAAGGGAGGTGGTCTTTGAAGTAGGAGATTGGGTTTGGCTCCATTTGAACAAAGATAGATTTCCTAAACAAAGGAGATCCAAACTCAATTCCCGTGGTGATGGACCTTTTAGGGTGCTTCAAAGGGTTAATAATAATGCATATAGGTTAGAGTTTCCAAATGAGTATGATGTGAGTGCTACTTTCAATATATGTGATCTAACCCCTTTTGTAGGTGATTTAGAAGAAGAAGAGCCTTTTGATTTGAGGTCAAATCCCTTTCAAGAGGGAGGGGATGATGGCAAACTCATAGCCAAGGGTCCAATCACTAGAAGTATGTCCAAGCTCCTCCAAGAGGAACCATCCATAGAAAGTGAAACAAAGGTGTGTTTCACTTGGGCCAAAAGAACAAGTAGTATAGGTTTAGGCCTTGTATTTGGCCATGTAGTGTAGGTTTTTTTAAAGCTTGTATTAATGCCTAAGTAGCATATGATTTTCCTTAAAGTTAGACATCTAAACCAAGTGGAAGTGTGTGCCATGTGTCATGCTTCCATTGGAGAGGATTTACTTTTTAAAAGGTAGCCACATGACACCTTAGGATGGAGAGTTTTTGCTTTTGTACTTTTTGTCTACTTTTCTTTTGTACCTTTTATCTATTCTTTTTTTTTAAGATGTTTAGCTCAAACACATAACAAATCAGACCTCAAATCTGGAATGTTATAAGGAGTTTCAAGTTCATACAAGCTTATAGCACCAAAATGAAGAAAACCTACTAGAATCAATATAGCATGAAACACAAAAAGGGACATAATGGAAACCTAACTTTAAGAACTTGTTGATGATCTAACAACAAGTATGAACTCAAATATGCAAAGAAAAAGTACTCAAAGGTACTCAAATGAAATAGTTTCGAAATTTACTTAAACATGTATTTTTTGGTGATTTTTCAAAGGTTAAACATGGAAGTAAAGACATGTAAACGACTAAACATGAATCTAGACAACATGGATGGATTCAAAAATAAAAATGACACAAAATAAGCATATAAGACCAAACAAAACAGCAAGGAATGACTAAAAAAAAAAGCAAAAAAAAAGTAGCCAAAACTAACAGCTTTGACCTTTGCTGAGTGTTTTACTTATAACTTTCTGCACAAAACTCCAAATGAAGTGATTCATTTTTTATTGGAAACTAGACTCAAAGGGATTTCATTTGAATATTTTTACATATTTTTTGGACAACTGAGCTAGATGCAGTTTAACAATTTGTTGTCAAAACAAATGATAGATGGAAAAAAAACACAACAAGACAAGTAGGGAAATAACATTAACAACATGGAACAATAAAATATAGATAAGGACCAAAAGACTTAGCTTTTGAAGAACCAAAGCTCTTGATACCAAATGATGGCAACCTCCTTGGCTAGGTTAGGCCAAAGCTAGGAGATGTGCATGGAGGGGTGTTCCTTGGATGAATGGTGTGGAAATGTGGTGGTAAATGGTCCAAGGATGATGACCTAATGTATCAATGGTGTAGAAGCTCAAAACCTCTAGGAGATATGGTAGTGGTGGTGTAGTGTTTGGTGGCTCCAAGAGAGGTTAGGCCAACTTAAGGAGGAAGGTGACTAGAGGGGCCTCATGGGTTGCTATAGTCTTGATCTAAGATGAGTAGTATGGCCAAAAATGGAAAGCATAACATTACTCAACATCAAAGATGAAATACAAGGGTGGAGACACCTCTATTTATAGGCCAAGGGTGTCTCCTTCTAACCCTAAAAGCATGATCTTCCACCTTTGCTTTCATTGGCAAAAAATGAAGCCTTCTAAGGAGTGGACAAGTGTCCACAAATCCTCTCCAATGATAGGAGGACATGTGGCCACTCACAAAACATAATCCTCTCCATTCCTAGAGTTTCATGTGGCCATTACTAAAAGCAAAAAATCTCCACTCCTAAGGTGCCATGTGGCTACCTTTTAAAAAGTAAATCCTCTCCAATGGAAGCATGACACATGGCACACACTTTCCACTTGGTTTGGATGTCTAACTTTAAGGAAAATCCTATGCTACTTAGACATTAATACAAGCCTTAAACAAACCTCCACTACATTGTCAAATACAAGGCCTAAACCTATACTACTTGTTCTTCTTCCATGATGGCCCAAGTGAAACATGCCTTTGTTTCACTTTCTATTGATGGTTTTGTTAACCCTCGGCAAGTGTGACCGAATCGTATCAAGTAATAAAACTGGTAAGACCAAGTATCGTTTTCCCAAAGGACTCACGGCCTAGACAGTTATGTGATTTGTTGATTAATTAAGACTTGTAAAACCAATTCCTTGAGATTTTAAATGCAAATTACTAAAAAGTAAATATGAATGCATTGATCAATGGAAAGGAAGAAGCAAAATACGTGATTTGAATTATATGAATGATTATGTTGTTGGAGTTTATCAATTTCATCCTATCCACTCTCATGTATTCAAGAATTCATCTTTCTTCATTAATGTTAATGTCACTTTCTAAATTACCTTAAACCCAATGTCTTGGTGAAGAAAGCCTACTCACAATCACTAGTATACAATGTCTTGTCTCCCTAACAATTATTCATGAATTATTTCGCACAGAAGCTTAAAGCCAACCAACCATCATATTCCTATGTCTAGGTTTATACTACTATTAGGAGAGATTCCTCAGATCTAGATTTTCCCGTATGTGTCCATATCGACAAAATCAATAATCATGCAATAGAATGCGTTAAACAAAGCATGCATTGAGCAAAGAGGAAAAACCCTAACATTTAAAGGATTACATTGATTCAATACATGAGAGTTTCAAAGGATTACATTGATTCCTCAACAACAATAAAGGTTTAGTTCACCATATTCATGGTGAAACTAGATGAAAAACAATGGAAGAATGAAAGATAAAACCCTAGAAATTGAAGAGTGGAGCTTGAGCATCCAAAATCCTCCTCCAAGGGGTGAAGAAAGTGTATTTTGCTTCGTTCTAGCCAAAGATGACTGACCTAGGTCGACTAAGACCTTATATATTATTCTAAAAATTACAGAAAAGTGGCCCAAGGCCCATAAAAATGGCGCTCAACGGTTTTTACCGCTCAGCGGTAAGTGCGGCACTTCAGATTGGTGCTCAGCTGCGTTTTCCCCTAGCGGCTGCTGCGGGATAAGAACGCCGCTCAGCGGTAATTTCCACTGAGCGATACTCGCGTCTTCTCTTTTTATGCACTTTTCACTTTCTTTTTTGATTCCAACTTCTTCTTTCTTCACTTCTTTCATCCAATTCATCTTAAAACCTGCAAAAACAAGGAAACCAAACGTAAAACCCATCTAACTCTCTTATTTCAAAAACATAAACAAAAGCATGATTCCAAGCTAGTTTCTAAGTCATAAAGGTTGTCTTTAAGGTCAATTTATAAAAATAACAGTTTTTCAACTGTTATCAGGTTCCTCTTGGAGGAGCTTGGACATACTTCTAGTGATTGGACCCTTGGATATGAGTTTGCCATCAATTAGTTTTAACTAAAATGGATTGAATCGTATTGATGATGTTTCAAATAGATTAATTTAATTAGACTAAATCCACATTTATATAGTTTAATTTATTTATCAAAAGATTACATAATGAGAAAAATAAAATACTTAATAGTATATTCTACTATTAAAGACCCTTTTCATTATTATATAAAATTTATTATATATAATATTAAATTTATTAATCGAGCAACAAAAGAATTCCAAACGGGTTATCACAATTAAGAATACAAAAATCATAATATCTAGATAAGAAAAAAAATTTAGATAAAAAGTTTGATCAAACACCTTATTTTTTGAAGTTTCACCTCTCATTTCTTGGTTTGAAGATCTCTCCCTCTTTGATCTCCAACTGAACACAATTTTACATTGAACAAAACATTAATAGGACAAACAAGATATTTACATGCTAATGAAGAAAATATACATGTAGTGATGGAAAATATTTTAAAGTGATATTTATGAATGAATGGAAAATATTTTAAAGTGATATTTATGAATGAATAATACAAGATAAAAACAATGAATGTATGCATGCAAAAACCCGTTGAAACATAGAAATGTAAAGTCTAGGAACACAATTTTCATTTATTCTAGAAAAGGCATAGGTTCTACTTGAGTAAATCCAAATTGCTAGACATCCGGAGCACAGGTTCGGATCCGCATTTGCTTTGACCCAATCTCTGTAATAACATAAGTAACATCAAAAAAATCATCAAACTTTTGCAACAGAACAATTGCCCAAAGCATCTCGTCGTCCTCAGTACGATCATCCCCATCCACTCATGAAACCAAGCTTTTGAATCAACTAAGAATTACCTAAGAAAAAAAATATTAAGAAAAATCTATTGATTACATATATGCATAACATAATACTCTTTACACAAATAATTCAATATTTCAACACCAAGTCCTAAACCAAGTAAAAAACTAAACAAGAACTAAAAGATAGCAAGAACATAAGACATAATAACAAAATCTAAAGAAAGAGTCCAAAAACAAAAGGAGTCCAAAAAGAATAAAGAATTCTCTCTTTCCCCGGTCTTGCACAATTGACGTGGAAAATGGATCCTAGTTGCACTCAATTTGCAATCTTGTGCACTAACCTTCCTATTCTCATAATCCAAAGCTGCACAGATATTTAAACTTCAATCAGCAGGGTATCCATTCAATACTATAACTTCAGAGCTAAAACAGGAGCAACAATTCAAAACAAGGGTAAGTTAGACAACTTCCCTATTTGGATGGTTGTTTCTAGCCTGCTCCAAGCTCCACACTAAGGTGTTGTTGTTGTTGTCTACTCAAAAATACTTGACTCCAATTAGACTCTAATTGAGATGGAACTAAAGGACAATCAAGAATATACAAAAATCAAATTGGACAAACTGACATCTACACATAAATCAGCAAACAAATTTAAAAAGTTAGAAGTGAATGTCGTAGTAGTAAACAATTTTAAAAGCTGAAGTAAATGCAATAGCAATTTTCTCTTTTGTTATGTTGATTGCACTCCAGTTTAAGCAATCTGCACAAGAAACAATTAGCAAGTTAGTTAGGCTAAACTCTCTCAATTTGCCAATAGACTTAGGCTAAGTTAGCCTCACAAAAACATAATAAAAATTTGATCTGCAACTGAACACAACTTTACATTGAACAAAACATTAGTAGGACAAACAATTGATAAAACTACAACTCTCTATATAGCTTATCTCAAACAAAAAAAAAATAAATGAAAAAAATGTTGAGAGTGCGTGATAAAAATGACAGAGTAGTAGCATAAATATACAATAATCTACCTTGGGAGTTGTAAAACTCGAGTTTCTACTTGAGTAAATCCAAACTGCTAGACATCCAGAGCATAGGTTCGGATCTGCATTTGCTTTGACCCAATGTTTTTAAACTCCTATTACTATTGCTATCAAATGTTATCTGGTTTCTCATATTTTACGTGATTACAACAAGGGAACAATTATAAAACTGGATCCATTCTACCTTGTGTTATTTTGAACTATGACAAACACTCTTTAAAATATTATAACATATGTAATCCTTGGATAAAAATAAAATACTAGTATTTTCTGATAAAAAATCATTTTCAACTAAGAGCATATGTTTGTGTCACCATCACATGGAAATCAAATTAATGACATTTTTCTTGAAAAGTGATAGCATGATATAAGTTTGATTCTCATATTTAAAAAGAACATACCATATCCTTGTAGGACATTACAAGAAGTCACCACCCATAAGTAACCTTCCCCACATGTGCAGATAAACGTGTTGCTCCAGACAAAATAAGATGAACTCTACCTCCTAAACCCTCCTTTGCCCGATGATGATTAGCAAAGCCGTAATCCATTGTATGCACAAAACAGTTGGTACGTATTATCTACCACACCTCA
Source organism: Vigna hirtella (assembly GCA_027742795.1). Lineage (NCBI taxonomy): Eukaryota > Viridiplantae > Streptophyta > Magnoliopsida > Fabales > Fabaceae > Vigna > Vigna hirtella. Next base: position 60,576 of record JAHCHA010012544.1, read on the forward strand.
CTAAATTGTAGAATTTTGTACATATTATCCACCACACCTTACTAAATTGTAGAATTTTGAAAGCTGGTAAATAAAAGCTCACCAATTTCGGTAGGGATTATGGCTAAGGCATGAGCATTTTTTTCTTCTACCAAGGATGTTTTAGATGAACTATCATTCAACCCCTGCAGCCACGAAAAAGAATGAAGTTTAAGAAAAACATAATCTTAAATAATTGAACCTTCTATTAAAGTTTTACCAGCAAATCTCAAGTTGTATGCTTATAATTAGAGCTAAGATTAGGGTAAGAGTTATGATTAGGGTTAGGGTAAGGATTATGATTAGGGTCACAGATAGGGATTAAATAGGAAAAAAATGTTACATGGCCACAAATGTTGCAACTTTTCTCACAACATCAAAGCTTTTGAGATAATTGTTCCTTGATAGCAACAACTCTTTGTACAATAATAGATGACAAAAGTAAATTTTAATTGCATTTGAGTATAAGCATGAACATGGTGTAGAAACATGATAACGAAGGGGTGACATCCCAAGGTATCGTATAAAGGTACACAATAAAGTTCGAGTCCATGAGCATTGCAGGTTGGCGATTTTTTTGTCAACATGATAAAGACCATTGGGTGAAAGTAGTTCAGGAGCCAAGGATACCCATAACTGGCATAATATAAGCATAGAGATATAATTAAAGAATTGAAACTCTCTGAATAGAGTAGATATTCAATATATCAAAAACAAAGCTTCATTGCAGAAATATCTTATTCTCCTTTCAGCTCAATCAGGATCAAACTCTCCACCAAATAAACAACAAAATAGACATAAAAATAATAATAGATACTCAAACCCCAAATACAAGTAAATGTCAACACATGAATACTGCAGAAAACTCCCACATGTAGGGAAACTACTTCCAAGCGAGCAACAAAATTAAGATGGAAAAAACACAGAAAACAAAAGGCAAGGGAGTTCAAAATAAAATTTACCTCCATGCTCATAATTCATTCTGCTGGATTGGCACCCTGCAAACCAGTATATATGAATTAAGCTCAAAAGAACAAAATGCTAGAAAATAAAAATATTATCATATCATATGCAAAAAAACAAAATATCAAAACATATAAACAAGGATCCAATATGCAAACTTATGTACAAAAGGGGAATTTGTCATATGCTAAGCACTTCAACTCATGAAACCAAGTTTTTGAATCAACTAAGAATTACCTAAGGAAAAAAAGATTAATATATTAACTGTATTGTTCAACTGAATATTTAGTCACAATTGGTGTAGATTTCTTCTCGCAATAACCCATGCCAAATTCTTCATCAATTACCCAAGAAGGCTGCCAAAGGAGTTAGAATTAATATGTTGAAACAAAATAAAGGTAAACTTTGTGGACAAAATAAAGGAAAACAAAAATCCCGTGCTCCACTTTTGTTGTTTCTTGACAACTTTGTGCTTGCTTAATTCAATTCTTTTGGTATGATTGTCCAATCCTACACACATATATCACACAGCTTAATATTCTCTTGGCTAAACAGGCAAGATACAATGCACAAGATAAAGAATTCTCCCTTTCTCGGTCTTGCATAATTGACGTGGAAAATGGATCCTAGTTGCACTCAATTTGCAATCTTGTGCACTAACCTTCCTATTCTCATCAATCCAAAGCTGCAAAGATATTTAAACTTCAACCAGTAGGGTATCCATTCAATACTGTCACTTAAGAGCTAAAGCCGAAGCAACAATTCAAAACAAGACTTTGTGCTTGCTTAATTCAATTCTTTTGGTATGATTTTCCAATCCTACATACATATATCACACAACTTAATATTCTCTTGGCTAAACAGGCAAGATACAATGCACAAGATAAAGAATTCTCCCTTTCTCGGTCTTGCACAATTGACGTGGAAAATGGATCCTAGTTGCACTCAATTTGCAATCTTATGCACTAACCTTCCTATTCTCATCAATCCAAAGCTGCACAGATATTTAAACTTCAATCAGTAGGGTATCCATTCAATATTGTCACTTAAGAGCTAAAGCCGAAGCAACAATTCAAAACAAGGGTAAGTTAGACAACTTCCCTATTTGGATGGTTGTTTCTAGCCTGCTCCAAGCTCCACACTAAGGTGTTGTTGCTGCTATCTACTCAGAAATACTTGACTCCAATTAGACTCTAATTGAGATGGAACTAAATGCCAATCAAGAATATACCAAAATCAAACTCGACAAACTGACATCTGCACATAAATCAACAAACAAATTTAAAAAATTGGAATTGAATGTCATAGTAGTAAACAATTTTAAAAGTTGAAGTAAATGCAATAGAAATTTTCTCTTTTGTTATCTTGATTGCAATCCAGTTTAACCAATCTGCATAAGAAAAAATTAGCAAGTCAGTTAGGCTAAACTCTCTCAATTTGCCAATAGACTTAGGCCAAGTTAGCCTCACAAAACATAATAAAAATTTGATCTCCAACTGAACACAACTTTACATTGAACAAAACATTAGTAGGACAAACAATTGATAAAACTAGAACTCTGTATATAGCTTATCTCAAACAAAAAAAATAAATGACAAAAATGATGAGAGTGCATGATAAAAATTACAAAGTAGTAGCATAGATATACAATAATCTACCTTGGGAGTTGTAAAACTCGAGTTTCTACTTGAGTAAATCCAAACTGCTAGACATCCGGAGCACAGGTTCGAATCCGCATTTGCTTTGACCCAATGTCTGTAATAACATAAGTAACATCAACAAAATCATCAAACCTTTGCAATAGAACAATGCACAAAAAACATACCGTAGAGACTAACACTTAACACCTTTTCCATCCTCCCTCGCGGCTTCTAATTGGATTTCTCGACAGATGAGGTCCTTTGACATGCGATTAAAGCTCTTTTGTAGGGACACCAAAGAACAAAGCTAGACACAAAACAAGCGAAATTAAAAAATGTTGTTACCACTAGTGGAAAAATCACATTTTATAACGTACAAAAATGAGCTATTATAACGTAGTTACTGGGGACATAGTTCTGGGCGATATAATAGGTCTGCGCATTTTATAACGTAGCAAAAGTTAACGTTATAATAGCATGAAGATATTATAACGTAGTTTCTGAAATCAGTCATAATATGCACAATTTATTATGACAAACTTTTATTTAGCGTATTATAATGTAGATGTGTTTGTACGTTATAATATGTGGTTTATTATAACGTAGATATTTTTACCAATTATAATATGTTGATTTTGATAACTAACCTATTATAACGTACATTGTTTAGTACGTTATAATATATGCTTTTTTTTAAAAAAAAAATCATTATTACATTTAACATCCAATCAATTTACAATCATTTTCCTAAACAAATTTATAATCAATCGAATCAATTTATAATCAATATAAATTCAAATGAATAAATTCAATTAAACTAACCAAATAAAATTTATTTCAAATATTAAAGTGTTTAATAATATTTAATACATTTCGTATACATAAAACTATATATTACATCCAAATATTATATATCAATATACCTACACTACTAAATTGTAGCCAAGTTTTTACTAACACTCGAAAATTAGTGGATCTCTCCTCTTTGGTTTGAGAATCTGCTCTTTGGTTTGAGAATGACATTGGTGTAAATGAGCAAGTCTTCAACTATCTGAAACTTCATACAAAAAGAAATAAATGAATATCAAACTAGTTGAAATGAGAAATTCACAAAAATAAGTCACAGTAGCCAAAAAGGAAAATAAGAACTGAAATAGGGAAATGCTGAATTATATATGTCAAATCTTGCAGTAGTAGAAAATATCAAGAAAATATTTAATAGGAATAAAACCATTAGAATCATGAAAAAAACAATCCTTCACCGAAATTGGTACTAAAACTCTATACAAAACTTCAAACTAAAATAAGGAAATATATATTTGAATTTATTTTCTATCCTTCCTTCTATTTTCGAACGACAGTAGAAATAACTCGAGAGTAACTTTTCAAGCATCTCAAAGCGACAATAATAATAATTTAGTCTTCTGATTTCAAGGAAACACCAGGGGTGGCAGTATTGCACACTTTCACGATCAAGCCATATTTACCTTCAGAATTATCATTTTATAATATAAAATATATAAAGTTCCTAGTGAAATATAAAATTGTGGGCGTAAAAAGTTCATATGAAACTGAAACAAAGAGAGGGAAAGAGGGATTCATACCAATACAAAGGATAAAAAGATAAGGGAAAACAACGTTTCACTTATGTAAGCTTTGTCTTGCCCAAGCTCTTGTAACAGCAGCAAGATTAAAAGTTACATGAGCATTCCTACCATTCTCTGTACTGGATTTTCCAAGTAAGAGAGAGCAAGAACATCATGACAATTACAAACCCGAAGAAGGACCGAGGGTAAGTAAATTTGTTCTTGAGAGTGAACAAATAACTGATCATCTAAATCAAAATCATCATAGCTGCAAAATATGACAAAAGATGCTTCAAGCAATTGCAAGTTCCTGAATTCCCTCATTAAAAACACTGAGCCATCTACTCTGGCACTTGATTATCTCTGACAAAATAAGCTTCAGTGATTAAACCAAGCGACAATATTATATACCTCATTCATTCTTAACCAGAAACAAATAAAATATGTATATAAAAAAAAGTAATTATACCACTAATCATGCCGACAGACAACCTGAACAACTGAACTCCATGTAGCATGAAAGTAGAGTTCAAATCAAACAAACATAAAACAATTACAAATATTATTTGAATATCCTCGTTAAAGGAAAAGAAAAGGAACCTTCTACACAAAAGGTTATATAAACAAGAGTAGCACCAATTGCATTGCATACAACTACCAGTAACCCTAAAGCCAATCGCATGGAAATTGTTTCTACATAAATCAGACAGCTTTTCTGAGCTCTAAATGGCAACATATACCTATTCCCCACCATCACGGCTCATTAGAAATTGAGTGGATCCACCTCCAAAGAATAAGCAAGGCATAGGTACAAGCACATACATCAGAGCTGCAGGAGCAATATTCTCACCATTAATTTTTTAAACAAATATACAAGACATTTCCAGTTTAAAAGACTCTAACTAACCTGATAACATGGGCGACCAATTGTTATATATTGCACATGCCTACCACACCAAATAAAAAGTAAATGGTAATACATTTAACACTTGCTCTCTCAAAAGGTCAGATGACTCATTTCAATCAGAGTTGTTACCCTGCTGCCACCACCGGCCACTACAACTTCAATCCTTTCCATTCATCATGTATGTCGTTTACACCTCTATCAATATTCTCAACAGTCTCAACTGCCTTCTCATTCAGCAATAAAATCACCCTTTCAACTTCCTTTGCTTCCTCACGCAATTGAAGAATACTTGATTCCAAAGCCGCTACTTTCTCCTCAGATTCTCTAAGTGCCTCCTCCAACTTCAATTTTTGCTTAACCAATTCTTCCAACTCAGATTTTTTTTCTCAGCAGTAACCTTCTCCAATTCCACTAACTTCTGTTTGAAACCATTGATCTCCTTCTCCTTTTCATCAACCCTATCTCTCATCTCCTCCTCAAACCTAATCCTCTTGTTCCTTTCCTCAATTTCCTTGGTTTCCAAAACTCCAATCTTTCTCTCCAAATCCCTAACCCTAATCGCACCCTCTGCCTTCACCTTCTTTAAAGCTGTCAGTTCCTTCTCTAGAGACTCAACCAACAACTCCTTCTCCCCTAAATCCTTCCTCAATTCAGAAGCATCCGCCCTCGCCTCCTCCGACGCAGTCATCTCCGATATCAAATCGTGCTGTAGCCTCGCCACGTCCGTCTCCAGGTCTGCTGCCCCCTCGTCGCGATAACCTCTGCCGCAACAACATCCTTCAAATCAACGTTTAATCGGTGGAAAGGGATTATAATCGGTAGAATGTGATTATAATCGGTGGAAATGTTGAAAATGATGTTTCAATCGGTGGAATCGAAGGTAAAGGCGAAAAAGATGAAGGTATGTGAGAAACCCTAGCAGTAGATGTGGTTGGATGATGAGTGAAGCGAAAATGCATATTTGTGAAGAGAAATGGAGACTTACGACTTAAGAACTCTCGAGAGAGTGAGAAGCTTCAGCTGCTCGCGAGGGTGAAATGAGTAAATCTGTCGAAATGACAGTGTTTCTCGTGAGAGAGAAATGTTAAATGAAGATGTGGCTCATGTTACAATCGAGAAAGGTGACGGTGCCCCTACGAGTTGGGGTTTCAGTGTGAAGAAAGTGTGGCGTTGAGAAAGAAGGAATAAGTCATTAGGTTTTGAAAAGTGAAATGCTTAGAGAAATTATAACAAAAATCTATATCTCCGTTATAATAGGTTTAGAACTTATTTACAAGTTTGCCACCGTATTATATATTATAATTGATATTCATAACTCCGTTATAATACGTTTTGAAATTATTTACAAGTTTGCCACCGCATTGCCTATTACGACTGATTTTCATAACTACGTTATAATATCTTAAATTTATTACAATTTTTCCACCCGGTCAACCTATTATAACGGATTATTTTCATCCATCATAATAGGTATCGTTATAGAATGTTACTTTTCTACTAGTGTGTACTAAATGATGACCAATTTCATATCTAGGGCCAACAAAAGCCAAGAGTTCAACACATGAATACTGCAAAAAACTCCCACATGTAGGGTAACTACTTCCAAGCGAGCAGCAAAATTAAGATGAAAAAAACACAGAAAACAGAAGGCAAGGGAAATGAAAATAAAATTTACCTCCATGCTCATAATTCATTCTGCTGGATTGGCACCCTGCAAACTAGTATATATGAATTAAGCTCAAAAGAACAAAATGCTAGAAAATAAAAATATTATCATATCATATGCCAAAAAACAAAATATCAAAAGATATAAAAAAGGATCCAATATGCAAACTTATGTACAAAAGGGGAATCTGTCATATGCTAAGCACTTCAACTCATGAAACCAAGGTTTTGAATCAACTAAGAATTACCTAAGGAAAAAAAATTAAAAAAAATCTATTGATTACATATATGCATAACATAATACTCTTTACACAAATAATTCAATATTTCAACACCAAGTAAAAAACTAAACAAGAACTAAAAGATAGCAAGAACATAATACCTAATAACAAAATATAAAGAAAGACTCCAAAAACAAAAGGAGTCCAAAAAGAATATTCGTTGTTTAGAAAAAGCAAATATAAGAAGGAAAAAAAATAACAAGATAAAGCAAACAAGAAAACAAAGAGCACAAATAACATAACATTTCATAAAATGCAAATAAAACAATTACAGAGACTAGAAAACTAGGTATGACTGAAATAGAAAAACCTTTAAGCCAGTAATGTTCAATGATCCACATTCAAACAAACAAAAAATTCTTGAAAAAAACAGAAACAAAAGAGAAGAAAAATATTACAAAAGACAACAAAAATGGAATCTTGTTCTGCTTTATCCAGTCTCGGATGTTTACACCACACCACAATTGAAAAAGTTAATAATTTGGAAAACATCCGAAACCAAACCATATAGTCCTGAATTAATATGTCAACAAAATATATGATATAAGAATAGTACCATAAAACGGAATAGCACACCAGAAAACGACCCTTAGACTATGATGACATGCAAGAACTGAAATATTATGTCAACAAAATATAGGATATAAGAATAGTAATATAATCTCAAACACAAAACTGAGTTCAGCATTTCACTGGCCAATTTTAACCGTGATTCATTGGACAAGTGTGACTTTTCCATCAACATAACCAATCAATGAAAAAGAGTCATTCTGATCAGTTTCAACTAAACCAAATTAAATCAAGCAAGTTCCAGATCTACGGTAAGATTTATGATAGAAATAAACTAAGTAAAATTACTTTGATATATTCCATCTTTATTTTTCATGAGGAGTTCACACATGCCATAAAACACGATCTAGGATATAAAGGAGTGAAAACACTGCACAAATAAAAGAAACATCAGAATCAAAACAATTAGGATAATAATTTCAACCAAAGAAAATATTTACCTAAAAGAAAACAACTCCCAAACTGGCTCTGCACTAGGCATCTTTAGGAATGTCTGACGCAGATTCTTTGATAGTCAACAGAGAATATAATCTTTTTGAATTTCTGCGTGAAATCAAAGGTTAAAAATATTCAAAGGCAAGTTATTTGCAGTATAGTATAGAAAAATATGATTGGAACATACTAAATTTGTATTTTTGGGGGCCTTTCAGCATCTCAAACAATCGCCCTTCATCCAAAGCCTTTGCCCGTAAACTACAAGTCTCATAATTTTCCCATAGATAAAAAAAAAGAAAGGAAAAAAAAATTAACCTTAATTATCCCAAATGCATGCAAGCAAGAAGACAGTATTTAAAAATCAAAGTATGCAGACAACAACAATTGTGACAAATCTCATTCATAGACAGGACATCAAATTGCATACATCATACAAATCCTGAATGGCCCTAACATGAAGGTGGAAAATTGCATAACCCACCGGTACCAGGATATGAGGTGTTTCAGTCTCTCTCTATAGTATGTCAATATAAGAATAACCTTAGACTTCAACATCTAGGTTTTCTAATCACACCAATTGAATTAGAAATACACTCGAGATCAATAAGACTTCAATCAAGGCTTGTAATGTGGCCAAGGTATAGGTGAGGTAAAAAGAGATAAAAATCAAGGCTAAAATCAAAGAGAGTTGTTATGAAAAATGAATGCATAAATCATTCACGAATGCATAACGTAAACAATACAAGTTCTGAAATATAAATAAACAGGAATGCAACACATAGTCAAATACTTGAATGAAAAGATATCTCTACCATAATGTTTTGATTTTATTTGTGCGCCTCATCCTCTTTCGGAAACTTAAATTTCCATTTCAAAGAAATCTACAAAATACAAGTAAGCAATGTTAAAAAGAAAACAACCACAACAACAAAACCATTTAGTTGAAGCAATTCAAACTTTGAGAACAAATTTGAACTTAAGTGGCAGAGCACTAAGTTCTAACCTTTAAGGCCTAAGTCTTATGTCTTAGTATATCAAGCTCTAATCCCTAATCATACTTTGACCTAAGCCTTTAAGCCCTATTATGCCCTATGCCTCCAAATAGTACTCATACAATGCTAAACAATTCTTGGTTCAAAATAAATAGTGTCATAAGAAGAACATAAGCTTTCTTATCTGTCACTGCTACAATTGAAGGAGTAGCTCTTGGGAGCCATGGGACACAATAGTGCCAATAATGAGGGTGGTAGCGTTGGAAACAACTACAACTTCATTGGGTAGTATATAATTCAAGCCTCCAAGCTACACAATAAAGAAAAATCATGATAAGACAAACAATTTTCAATTACAAACAATTATTACAACTAATTATATTTAAAGACATAACAAATCAAATGTAATATTGTACCTTAACTTTCATTTTCAACCAAACATTTGTTAAATTTTGATCGTTGACAGTTAATGATGGACCCAAACACTGGGTAACAGTTCCCATTTCAGCAAGTATCTTATTCTTCCTTAAAGCCAATAAAATTCCATTAGTTTTAGAGCAATAATGAACTTGAATAATTTCAAAGTGAAAAGATAAACATAATAACTCATCGTAGATAACGGAATTTTTTCTAAAAAGAACGAGAAATATATGGAATTACAAATTTCAAAGAATACCGTTTATGAAGTCAACTACTTTCTCCGCTCCTAGTTGAGCTGCAAAGTATTTATTGCGAAGACTCCCACAAGATGTATAAATCACTTGTAACAAAACAAATAGAAAGACATAGTAAAATTATCATGGTTAATTGCACAATAGACTTAGGTCAATAGTCTTAGGCCAAGTCAACCTCACAAAACATAATAAAAATTTGATCTCCAACTAAACACAACTTTACATTGAACAAAACATTAGTAGGACAAACAATTGATAAAACTACAACTCTATATATAGCTTATCTCAAACAAAAAAAATAAATATGCTATATGAAGCAATGTTGAAAATAGAAGCAATGTTGAAAATAGAAATATGCATCAAATAAATAAAAATAGAAGCATGCTAAGACAAACCTTAATAGAAGCAATGTTGAAAATAGAAATATGCATCAAATAAATAAGTCCAAAGTAAGAAGAACTCGTAGAGTTTGGGTTGAAAAAGGGACTTTTGTTAAAAACAAAGTAAGAAATGCTTGTTGTTTTTACTATATGAAGCATGGACACACATCAAACAAATGCAACATTAAACATTTTGGTGTTCCAAATGGTAAATATGCATGGGTTAAAGTTGTGAAATGATTTATACTCGCATGAACTAACCCCAAGGACCCATAATTAGATTGGGGACCTAAAACTCTTGCTAATTTGTTTTGTAGGAATCTACTAAGTCAAAGAAGTCATTGTGGTATCTTGACAGTGGATGTTCAAGACACATGACCGGTGACAAGAAAAGATTCATCTCTTTTGAGAAGAAAAAGCAAGGATTTATGACTTATGGGGATAACAACAAAGGTAGAATCATGGGTATCGGAGACATTGGAGGAGGAAATACATTGACTATAAGAGATGTGCTATATGTTGAAGGCCTCAAGCATAACCTCTTAAGCATAAGTCAATTATGCGACAAAGGTCTCAAGGTAACTTTTGAAAGTGATAAATGCACTGTTTACTTTAAAGATTCTGTAGATATTGCTTTGCAAGGTGTTAGGCATAACAATATTTATTTGATTGATATTGAAAGTGCATCTAATCATAGTATAACATGCTTAGTTGCTAAAGAAGAAAATCCTTGGCTATGGCATAAAAGAGCTGCACATATTCATATGCAACATTTGAATAAATTGATTTCAAAAGATCTTGTGATTGGTTTGCCTAAACTGAAATTTGAGAAAGACAAATTATGCACTGCATGTCAAAAAGGTAAACAAACCAAATCTTCATTTTCATCCAAAAGCATGATTTCAACATCAAAACCTTTAGAACTTTTGCATATGGACTTATTTGGTCCATCTAGAATTAAAAGTTTTGGTGGAAATTACTATGCTCTTGTAATTGTTGATGATTACACAAGATTCACTTGGACCTTCTTTTTAAATTTGAAAAGTGAAGCTTTCAAAGCCTTTAAATCTTTTGCAAAACATATTCAAAATGAAAAAGACTTAAAAATCAAAACATTGAGAAGTGATCATGGTGGAGAATTTGAAAATGAATCTTTTGAAAAATTTTGTGAAGAATATGGCATAGCACATAACTTTTCTGCACCTAGAACTCCCCAACAAAATGGTGTTGTTGAAAGGAAAAATAGATCATTAGAAGAATTAGCTAGAACCCTTATGAATGAATCTAATGTGCCAAAATATTTTTGGGCTGATGCAGTTAGTACTGCTTGTTATGTGTTAAACAGGATGCTTATTAGGCCAATTCTGAAATTAACTGCATATGAACTGTTGAATGGTAGAAAACCAAATGTATCTCACTTGAAAATATTTGGGTGCAAATGCTTTGTCTTGAATAATGGAAAAGATAATCTAGGTAAATTTGATGCAAAATCTGATGAAGCAATTTTCCTAGGATATTCTTTGACCAGTAAAGCATATAGAGTATTTAATAGAAGAACTTTGATAATTGAAGAATCAATGCATGTTGTCTTTGATGAGATTGTGGACCTTGAGGAAAACCCTCTTGAGTCAAAAAAACCTATTGCAGGTGATGAGGATTATTTGAAGGAAGCTCTTGAAGAGATGTATCTAAATGAGAACTATCCTCCAGAACTTCAAGAAACACCTCAAGCTGTTGATTCTAAAAGCTATCAACAACCAAGAGGACTCTCCATGGACAACCTCATTGGAGACATTTCAAAAGGAGTAACTACTAGACATAATCTTAATAATTTTTGTCTAACTGTAGCTTTTTTGTCTCAGATAGAACCCAAGAATATAAAGGAAGCTCTTCAAGATGATAAGTGGTGCGTTGCTATGCAAGATGATAAACTTGATGACAAATTTATGAACACCGAAATACGGCGCCACAAACTTATTGAACAATCGGCAAGTGTGACCGAATCGTTTCAAGTAATAAACTCGGTAAGACCAAGTATCGTTCTCCCAAAGGACTCACGGCCTAGTTTAGTTATGTGATTTGTTGATTATTTAAGACTTAAGAATGAAATAAGTGGAATTTTAATATGCAAAACAGAAAATAAACATGTATGCATGAGTTTTGATCAATGGCTATCACAAAATACAAACACTTCAATGGAATATATGGATGAGTATGCTGTTGGGGTTATCAATTTCATCTTATCCACTCTCATATATTTTAGGAATTCAACATTCTTTTCATCATTGTTAATGCCACTCTCTAAATTACCTTTCAAGAAGGCTTCTGCCTAATTACGAGTTCATACGATTCCTAGCACTCCTAATAATTAGTTTTTTTAGTGCAGCAGGAGCTTAACGACAACCAATAAACTATTGGGAGAGATTCCCCGGATCTAGACTTCCCCGTACGTTCCCGTATCGACAAAATCAATAATCATGCATTGAATGAGTTAAACAAAGCAAGCATTGAGCAAAGAGGAAAAACCCTAACTAATGATGAAAGAACGCATAGGTCTTAAATATAAGATGTAAAAGCAAATTCCATATATGAGAGTTTCACAAGACTACATTGATTCCACAACAACAATACAAGGTTTAGTTCACCATATTCATGGTGAAACTAGATGAATAATAATGGAAGAATGAAAGATAAAACCCTAGAAAGGTGAAGAGGTAGCCTGAGCATCCAAGATCCTCCTTCAAAGGGGTGGAAGAGAGAGTGTTTGCTTCGTTTCTGCCAAAGATAC
>JAHCHA010012548.1:0-14563 GCA_027742795.1 Vigna hirtella
GATTAGTTCTGATTAATGGTGATTACTATTTATTGGGATGTTACAATATTCGGTTTTATAAAATTAAGTTAAATTTAAAATTAACTTTTTACAAAATTAAATATTTGATTTTTTAATTTAATAAAAGAAAAAAAACACAATTAAGTATACAACTCAGCATATTTATTACCGAGTTAATTGAAGGTACGATGAAACACTTTGCTTTGGTATTCCAAATCCTATTGGAATTCCAACAATTGCTTGGTACAGAGGCAAAGTTATGAAGAAAACTCGGCAAGCAAACTTTTTCACCAAAAAAGAAGGGTTAAACCATCAAAGAAGGAACCTTTCTCAAGCATCAAGCATTTGACAACTTTGATTTCTATCTTTCATATCTCAAATATGCAAACACCTATCCTACTTGTGCATGCAATAAAGTTTCTTTATAAGGATTTTTTTTTTAACATTACTTGTATCAGTTAATGATTCATTTTTAATAATTTATATTTGTATGGAAAAAACAAATTAAAGGGTAAAATAATAAATGTGAAATATGTGTAGAAATTTATTGGGTCTCAAACTAATAATATCATTTATTTAATGCTTAATTAAGGTAATTAATTATTTGAATTAAAAATCTAAAATATTGTTTGCGGTTTTTTACCAAACTAGGCATATTTGCCTATGATATTACCAAAATAGGCAAATTCAACCAAATTTACGAAAATGGGAAAGTCGTAGGGGCCCAAACGACTTCAAATGAAGAAGTCGTGCCCCTCCTGCACGACTTCACACTGTTCATAGCAACAGTGTTGAAGTCGTGCACCCCAAAAACGACTTCAAGACTTTGTAATCGATTACAATGTAATGATAATCGATTACAGAGTGTTGAAATCATGACCACCCTGCACGACTTCAAATTTGTATGCCACCAAAAGCACTGGTAATCGATTACAAAACATGTGTAATCGATTACCAGGTTGTTTGGTGCATAGAAGAGGACGCTCGTCCAGGCAGAAGAGGACGCTCGTCCAGGCAGAAGCGGACGCTCGTCCAGGCAGAAGAGGACGCTCGTCCAGCCAGGCAGAGAGAACGCTCGTCCAGAAAGCTAAGAGGACGTTCGTCCATCTACTAAGAGGACGCTCGTCGAGATGCGCTCAGTGGACGCTCGGCAGGAGAAGTGGACGCTCGTCCATTTTCAGTGAACGCTCGTCCACATACAGATCGTCCGCGCCCGGGCGCGACAGAGGGGTGCCGGGCGCGATTTTTCCAGAAAGTTTCACGCAAGAGTGCTTCTTCCAACATAACCCACCTGGTAATCGATTACCAAAATGGCGTAATCGATTACCAGTACGTTTTCTGCCTTCACATTTCCAGTCTTGCAGGGGTCAGGATTTCAACATTGTGTAATCGATTACCAAAAAATGGTAATTGATTACAGGACCCAGAAGTCGTTTTTGGGGTGTACGACTTCAACACTGTTGCTATGAACAGTGTGAAGTCGTGCAGGGGGCACGACTTCTTCATTTGAAGTCGTTTGGACCCCCACGACTTTACTTTTAGTCAATTTTTGCCTACTTTGGTAATAAATACCACATTTTTGCCTACTTTGGTAACAAAGCCATTGTTTGCTCTGCGAATGCATCCAGAATGAATTTCCTAGTCAAATAATTTGTTTGGATGTTTTATTCTGGAAAATAAATTAGTAGTAGAATTTAAACTAAATTTTTTTATACATAATTAGTAAGATTAATCATATTTCTCTTTAATTATGTCATAAATTTTAATCAATTATTATATGAAAAACTATTTTTATTCATGCCATTATGATTTTCTTTAGTTTTATCAGTTCTCAATAAAAGTTAAACATAAAATTTTTATTGTATGAATCATTTGAATATAATATTCTTACGAACGCAAATTTAAGTTAGAAGTCTTATATTAAATATAAATAATAAACGAATTTATAGATTTGTTATTTTAAAGTTTTTCTCTAACATCTCAACATATAGTGTAAAACTATATACAAGAGTCATCACAGTTATGATAAAACAGAACAGTTATAGACTATAATATAAAGTATTAATTTTACACTTATCCAAAACAACAATAGAATTTAAACTTTATATATAAGAGACTAACAAAACTATATACAAAGTTAATCTAAAACTAACTACTGAGCAACAACATTTCCTCCGTCCAAAGCCTGCTCTCCAGAGACACCTCGTCTCTCTCTACTCACACTTACATGATGATCATTGCAAAGGAAAAAACACCAACACATACAAAACACAAACATAAATCATAGGGTAAGCTAGTTTAAATAAAAGAAATCTATTATAATTGTCAACTATAATTCATACCATCATACATAGTCATTTCCAACATAAAATAATTGATGCATGACACTACATTGACTTTGACCATCCGGACTTAGAATGATTGCTGAGTTATTGCGGGTCATGCACTCGTGGTGGCTGCTACTGCTTTGCAAAGTCATTGCCAATGGGTTTCACCCTACCACACTCACGATGTTAGTTTGTTCCGAGCCTTGGAGCATACTGGAAGTCTCCAAGACTAAGACCTCCTGCTACTCCTCACGTCATGGTTCAATCCTCTCTAGTGAGAATGAAAGACTATTGGAATTTCAGGATAACCCCCAAGACTGAGCTCCTACATCATTCTAAACATACTTGAACCTCACTAAGAGGATTCACTTTGGAACTTGCTTTCACCACTTTGAAATCATACTTTGAATCTTAGCTCATAACTTTATTGCTCATACAACTCATACATAATCATACTTCATTCACAACAAATCCAATTTATATTTTAAACCAAACAAAAACAAGAAAAGATAGGATACTCAAAGACATGAAGTAGTCGCTTAGCGCATACTCTAGCTAAGCGACTACAGAGTGTTCTCGCACAACGACCCAATTTCGCTGTGCGAATCTACTAACAGTGACCCCAACCTCCAACTCATTCGCTCAGCGACCCAGCTCATTGTGCAAATAAACTCCTAATGATACCAGACCTTGAACTCGCGCTCAACGACACCATTGACTAAGCGAAATTCACCAGACAGTGGACCAGTCTCTCGACTCACTCGCTTAACTACCCCAATGGTCGAATAGAATCACAATGCTCCCAAACCTCAACTACTCGTTCAATGATTCAGCCCGTTGTGCGAATCATCAAACAGAGAGCTAACCTCTAAAACCACTCGACTCCACTCACTCAATAAGTCTGCATAATTTGCAGCACTAAATTTGCAGAATTACGTAATCTATACCAAGTTTACCAATTCCAACCATTTTTCCCAACTTCTAACCTTCCTAGATTGGGTTATATACCTAAATATACTTAACCAATGTTGTCTAAACACTTCTAACCTCGATCTAAACAAGGAGACTCAAAATCTCACCCAAAAGCTTACAAAAACTCAACTTAGAGACTCAAATTGAATTTTACCATTTATGGCACAATTCCAAGCAACTTAGGGACTCTAACAAGTCCCAAATGACTTACTAAGAACGCCCAAACTGACCCTTTGCACACAGAACCCCAAACTCAAGTTTTCACTACCTCACTTCCTCCAAATTGAGTTCTAACACAAGTAGAACTTTAGTTCTTTACTAACACACTCACTAACTCAATTCTCTAACATTCCAAATGTTAAATAAAACCCAAATAAGTTCTTAAACAATCTCAATTCCACTAATTCAGTTCAACAACCCTATCTCACCCTTTTTACTATCTTAAACCTTCATTTTAGACCCAAACCACCAAACCAAGATTTACTCTTCTATTGTAACAGTTTAAGTTTTGGTACAATTCAACTCAAGCACATCAACTACAACATCATGAACACATATATAATAGTCCACACATGATCAAACTCCAAGAGATGAAACTCACTCCCCTTGTAACCCACAATGGATGAACACCTCCTCCGAATGTTTCACGAAAAATGACCACCTCCTTTGAATCTTCCCAAAGGATGAATACCTCCTTTGAATCTTCACAAAGGATGACACACTTTCAACTTAGCAACAACAACAACATTCAAGCACATTCCTAGTGAAAGTTCTCGCTCTATGTCAACACATTAAGTTCTTAAAGCCACAACACAAGGGTTACAAAAACTCTAGAACACTTATCACTGCACACTACATATAAGAATTTTGAAATACACTTATTTCATATGTTGTATTTCGTATTTTGGAATGAGAGTCCCAATATAATCTATAGAGATCTCACTCAAGTATACCTAAAAAAAATCCTTTGTTAACTAATTAACGTGTGATAATCAATTAATGAATGTATAACAGTGAAAAACTTGTTTAAAAATTTTCATAATTGTTCATTGATAATCGATTATGGCAAGTCATAATGGATTACTGATAATCGATTATCTTGAGTATAAAATTAAGTTTTCTGATTCAAAACGAATTTTAACGCAACCTAAGGCAAACAATACATAAAATCAAAGATAAACTGTATCTTATACATAAATCTACTAAATTACAAAATTTTTAAAATAAAACAAATCTTTATCAGGATCTTCATGCACCAAGAGCACTAGACTTAACTTTGAGACATCATCAAAATTTTTTGTCTTCAATTATTATGCTAACGTATATTTTATTTGGTAACATTTTGTACTCTTTTCAAATTTAGATTAATTCTTTTACTAAAAATTATTTATATTTTATTTGCTAGCATGTAACTCATATTTTTTTTTACCTTTATAATTTAGTTTTCTTTATTTAAAATTTTTAACCTACATTCTCTATTTCATGTTCATAATTTTATAATTCTAATTATTTTGAAAAATAATCTATAATTTTATTAATTATTCATTATTTTTACATATTTAATATTTTATTTTAACAAATCAAATTAATTGAATTTGAAAAATTAGAATAATAAAATAGTTTAAAAAACATACACAGATGTAACAACATTTATGTTTACGCGGATAATTATACAAAAAATAATACACATGTAAGCAACACATATGATTTTACTTGTTATAAAAATATACATAAAAGAAATTTAAAAATGTTTTAAAGATCATTTAAAAAAAGTTAATATAATATAAGAACAAAAGACAAGTAATTTATTTCTTTAAATCAAATCTGTAAATATTTCAAGGATCAAAATTCAAGAAAAATTATTAGAAACTAAACACAAAATTCATAATTTTTCTAAAGCATAAAAATATATTTATATCTAAATAAATATATTTTAATTTAGTTTTTATAATTGAACTATATATAATATTAATTTGATATATTTCTTAAAAAGTTCAATTCATTTAAAATTTTAATCAAACCGAAATAATATTTAAATAAATAACTTAAATAAAATGTTAAATTAAAATTAAAAAATAAATTATCCACTCACCTCCTATCGCATGCTGTAGTGTGGAAACTTCCTTTTCCTCCACGTATTATGCGCCGAATGTGTCGGTCATCCACCATGACACCCACTGACCACAAATTCATCTTTTATTTTCAATATAATAATTTTATATCTATAATACAGTCGGATATTAATTTAATAATATTTTTAAATTAATGTACAAAACTAAGCCAAAATCGTTTATGTAAAAAAAAAGATAAGAAAAGAAATTAACATTTGGAGAGAAGAAACTGGTAAATTAAAAGAATAAAGTAATAAGTCATCTTCTACATATAATTAATCTTTTTTACTAAATATAACATACAGTAAAGAATATATTTATTATCTTATTTTTGAAAAAATAAATAAAAGTCTATAAAATAAAATAAAAAGCATTGTATATATATAAGATCTAAAAAAATATAAATATGAAAACATGAAAATTCCTATATTTCTATCAAAACCAATAATATATAATGATATATAAGATAATTATATACATAAATAAACACTTACTTGTAAGAACCTGGAAATTTATTTGAAAATTTAATGGAGTATTAAGTTAATGAAGTCAGGAATTGTTCCTTTAAAAGTCATTTTCAGACTCATTCTGGTTCATTAACCCAACTCCATTCTCTCTCTAAAAACTCAGAATTCAGTCTTCTTCTCTCTGCCTTCTCTCTACCATTTCCTCACCTTTAACCATTGCATGTTTGATTAGGTGGTGCTCAAGTGACTGTGGCGCAGAGAGCTTCGCAACCATCCGATTAGATTCTCGTTCTTCAGCAGGTAAGTCGTTTCCCCTTTCTCCTCCGTAATTTTGGAACCTATGGCATGCAACTCTACTGGTTACATGTAGCTAGTAATATTCATTTCCATTTCCTCGGTTCATTCTAGCTCTAAGAGTTGTTTCCTATCACTAATTTGGTGAATGTAGGGTGTTGTGCATTTCGCTGTGAGAGGTTCTGTGGAGTCGTTGTTGTGAGCTGTACTATGAGAACCCTAGGTAAGGGAAGCTAGAATACTTCTTATTAGTTAGTTGCATGTATGTGTATATACTGAGTTATGTATTAATTTTGTTATTTGGATTGTATGTTAAGTTCTGAGTAAATGAGATGATATGTATTGATATGTTCATATGTGAACTGTTGCTTGTGATTTGATTCAAACGTGTTGTGTAACTGCAATTGAGGATGTGAGATGGGTATATTCCAAGATAGCAGCTGTTATGTTGAAAGTAAAGAGGATTGATAGTGTTTTAGGTTATTATAGAGGAAGTGAGGTAGTGATTTTGAGAGTTAGAGGTCAGGGGCTATTGTAGTCTGTTGGGGGCAGTCTTAACAAGTGTATTATGACTTGTTTGAGTCACCAAAGTGGTACAAATAAGTGTAAAGTGTTAGAATTGGGTTTGAAGTCCTCAAGTGGTGATAATTGATGTTGAGGAGTAAAAGTTGAGTTATAATTACCTTAAAATTGTATTAGAAGGGTTTAGGAACATCTAGAAAAGTTTAATTAGGTGTAAAACGTGAATTAAGGATGTTAGAAATTGGAGAAATGACCTAGAAATGGTAAGGGCTAGTGTGAGTGCATGATTCTGCAGAATTTGTGTTCTACAGATGATGTAGAGTCGCTATGCGAGCTGTCTCGCATAGCGAGTCCTTGCAGAGGGTGCTCTCTGTTTGATTCATTCGCTGTGCGAGCTGGTGCGTTGTGCGAATGACTGGAGGGTGCTGCTCTCTGTTTGGCGATTCGCATAGCGAATCTGGTCGTTATGCGACTGGAGGTGACTTGGAGCCACTGCCAGTTTAATTCGAAAGGCGAATTGAGCGCAAAGCGAGAGTTTTAGGGGGGTTGGTCTCTGTCTAGGATCTCGCATAGCGACCTGGATGCACTATGCGAGAGGTTGAAAGTCTGATGCACACTACGAGTTAATTCGCGTGGCGAATTAGGGGATGCGCTGTGCGAGACCATCCTGTCTCTTCTAATTGTTTTATTATATTAAAATGTGGACTACTAAATTATACAGTTCTATATAATTTGGGACGTTACATTTATTTTATAAAAATCTATTAGATAATTTTTAGATGACATCAATTATTATATTCATAAATAATTTAACTATAAATAGATTTTATCTTAGTTGAGTTTCATTTTATGAAATCATTATCTCATGTAAAAATCTTTTCTTAAAGTTTATTCTATTTTCCTTTTAAATTTTTAGTCATTTCTTATATGTTTGACCGTTATTACCTCCAACTGATCTATGGTACAGAGATATACAATTCTAACATATCAGAATCTAAAATAAAATAAATTTATATTTTATTTTATTTTTGAGTTAATTTAATGTGATTCACAAAAATTTTAAAGTGAATATTTATTTAGTTGTAGATCATTAAAATATATTCAATTTTCAATTAGCTCTTGAGGTTTTATTGTTAAGCGTCACCCATGAACTATTAGGTACTACCTAAGGATTCAATTCTATGGATTTTTAGTGGCCTGGGTATTGAGCACCAGGCTTCGGCTATTGGGCGTCAGTCTAAGCATTAGGCGCCATTTAGGTTCCTTTGTTTCATTTCCACTGGGCGCCCTTAGTTACAGTGGAGCATCCCAAGATAGGGTTTGTTGGGACAAAAAGAAATTCGTTGAGTGAATTTATGATGACACATGATATGTGTACATACTCAACCTATATTTAAATCATTATTATTATTATTATTAACGGAACCAAAATGGTTCAATAAATAAAAGATTCAAATATGAGATTCATACAGTATATTAACTACTTTAAAATAAGAAATTATATAATAGATATTATTATTGGCAGAACCAAAATGGTCCGATTCAAATATGAGATCCATATAGTATATTAACCCAATGAACCTAAATGCTATGAAATATTAATTGTCAAACTATATTTTTTCTACACAAATAAATAATAAAAAACGTGATTATTTATAACCAAAAATATATATTATACTAACCTTAAATCCTTAAATACATATATAATATAAAAACAAAGCACAAACTTCCAAACTTATTAACTTTTAGAATACACAAATTTCATAATATTTATTTAAAAATAAAATACTAATTTACCACCAACATAAAGTTTCATTAATATACATTAAAACATTATTATACTTTATGTAACACTCCCAATTTGGGATTGTCACAGTTTACAAAATTTTCAAAAACATAAGAAATGTTTATTTGTCAAAAGGAAACATATGATACTGTTATAAAAATTTTAACACTCAAAGATTTAAATACATAAGTTTATCCTTCAGTTCAATTGAGAAAATTAATTAAAATACAACTCAAGGAAATGATACAGTTCTTCAAATACATTATTCCCAAAAAAGTTTCCACGCAAATTCTCGCTTTACATCGATCTATCTTCATCTATAACAACATGTGCTCTCGTATAACACTACATATTATACAATCATCGCATTCACATGCACCAACACAAACAACAGAGTGATCTAACTGAAACAAAGATACATGACCCACAATCCTCTGATATCACAAGTATAACACAATACAAATCATGCATATAGCACACCCAAATAACATATTATTACCAATCAGTAAAATCATCAACCTATTTACTGAAGCGTAATAACATCTTATCATCCTACCTACTTACCAGTGCAGTCCAAGATCCTTCTGCCTACCTACCAAAGCAACACAATAAGGTGATACTGTCTACTTACCAAAATAGCATAATATAAGACATCTCGCCTACTTACCAAAGTAGTACAGTTTATGTCATGTCCTCATCTTATCGTCCTGCCTACTTACCAAAGTAGTGTAGTCCAAGACCCTTCTGCCTACTTACTAAAGCAACGCACTATAGGATATCCCGCCTACTTACCAAAGCAACACGATTGCTGTTGATTTGCCAACTTACCAAAGTAGCGCAAACCAACAAAGACACAAATCACAACACATCAACCACAATCGGCTCAACATAATTGTTTAATTTTCACAAATCATCTCAACCAACAACCATAATTCAGTCATGCTCAACAAACATATCATACATCACACTGTTAGATCACACATATCTCATTCCCATATCATTTTACATCTCCATAAAGACCACACAACATTTCCACAATCAACAGATGCATAAAAATCAACTTAAGTCATCAAAAACATGCTTTCAGCCTCACGTCACTCGCCCAGCCAATGACTTCACTCGTCCAGCGAGTGAGTCTGGCTCTCCCAATGAATGGTTTCTTCTTATTCAAACATAATCAGATTCAAGCCTATTCTACAATTCCCTCTAACATTCCAGACTTTCTAGAGACCCAAAATTCATCAACAATCATCACAAATACCAATTTTCTCATCAATATCATCATATTCTCAATCAAATTCAGGGTCTAAAATCATGCACAGATTCTATTTAAGGCATACGAACTGCCCATACTCAAACAAAATCACAATAACACCCAAAATAAGAATCAATAACAACCTTTATCGGGAAAGACAGAGAATCAATGGTACATACATATTCGATCTCACATATTCTCCTAGTGTACAATTAATAATCATGTTCATCATCACGAAATCAACAATTTCAAATCTTCCATTTCAGTATAGCATCACCAAAATAACATTTGACTTATTCTGTTCATCAATCATACATAATCATGAGTTTAAACACGAATTACAATGGAAAATAAAAGCTTAATCTCCATTTAAAATCATTCACAGATTCAAAAACCCAAACATCTTCATGAATCAAGAACATGTAGAGTCAAAAGACCAAATGTTAGCTCCCTTTATAGTTTTCTCCTAGCATGCTCGACAAAACTGGCTTTCGATGGTCATTCCACAAACTCAAACTCCTCATCTACCCCAAACTCAAATCTTCATACCTCTCTACCTCTCAGATTCATTTTTCAGACCCTTTCTCAAGTTTGAAACATGCCTTAAAATAGGCTAAGACGCTTTTGAAATGCGTCTAGAACCAACCAAATGCTCAAGCTAAAGCCTTATTCGTCTAAGCTAATTGACCAATTCGCTCAAGCTAGCCTTATTAGTCCAAGCTAATGGACCAATTTTCTCAAGATAGTGGACCAATTCGCTCAAGCTAGCCGAAAGTGCCTCGACAGTTTTTTCTACCGTCTACGACTTTTCAAGACGAATCTAACTTTTTTTCCAGGTTCGAGGTAGCTCACCCAGCGAATCATCTAGCTCACCCAAGCAAGCCGAAAGCATTTAAAGTGTCAGATTCCCTTCCGGAAGTGCGATAACTAGTGCATTTTGGTCACCTAGTGAGTCAAAACTACACTTATCCTCTAAAAATGAAGGGTTTACACTTTACGTTTATGTATAATAAACTAAAAATAACTATACTCAGAGGCTGGAGGAAGTACTTTGAATTTTACGAGAATTTTAGAATAAGAGAAAGAAGAACAAATGTGAATCTCATAAGATTCCTTATTTCTTTCTCTGCCCATTTTTCATGCCATCTCCTTGGGATTATGCTTGCCACATCCATTACTATACCGGTAGTCTCCTAGCATATAAGATCACAGAACGCAGTTCATAAAATAAAATAACTTTGAATCAAGAGACTATTTCAAGGCAATGTAGAAGAAATATTACAAGCTGCAGTTTTGTTGTGCGTATCTAATTAATAAATTAAGAAAACATCCATCCAGAAAATATCAATAATCCCTAACCTAAAGCTTTCTATAATTCAACAATATATCATATAGGTAAACATAGAGAATACAAAGGTATGATTGCCTCTACAGTTCCTTCTTAACGTTTCAGCCTCCATTCTCACATCGAACCACTACCCAACAACCGTGCTACCTTTATCGGATCACCACAGGCCACCACGCGAAGTCTTCTTCTCCAACGCGTCACAGCCACCATGGCATTCTCCAGAATCACGCCCGTTATCCATGTCACCCTACAGGAAATAGAAACCAAGCCAGAGAACCAAGACGCCGCTGCGACTACCGCCACCAAAAACCACGCTTCTCGCGCACCATCAACAACCACATTGTGTCGCGCTGTGCCACCGCCATCAGCAATCATGCCACAACACCTCGCGAGCTCCATAAGGTCGCCGCCATAACCACCGTGAGAGCTTTCTCTCTCCTTCGCACAACCTGCAATCAGAAAGGCAACCAGCAGATCGCGCCACCACCGCCTTCGAAGTAGCCACTGCCAACGTCCACACAAATCGTGACAACCTCCTTTCATCGTGTGCAGAGAACAAGCAACAGAGCATAACAATTTCCCCCAATCTTCACCCCGTCGTCATCAAACCTTAATTCGCACCACCACCATCAACATCAGAAAACCCCAATCGCAAGTCTCCGCACTCACCTTCTTCACTAGAAACCTCCATTGATGCACCATCACAAAGCTTCGTTCATCACCACCTAGCGCTGCTGCCAACCTCCATGTTCGTCTCCATGGCGCAACCTCGTTCAACCTCAATGAGCGCCGCTCATCAACAACCTCACTTCACTCCCAACGGCCACCGCTTGCTCTTCCCTCCAAAGGCGACGGACTCGCAGGCGAGGTGGTAGTGGCTCCCGACGGTAGGGTTTTGGCGAACAAAGAGGAAGGCGAAGGGATCTCGTTTTCGGTTTCGAGTTTGGTCACCTTGAGTCTCTGCGTGGAGGGGGAGATTTTGGAGCCGCCTCGTAGATTTGGTTTCTCACGAGAAAAGAAGAGGAAAAGGGGAAGGGGACGGAGATCCGGGGCACTGTGCAACAGAGGTGGAGCAGCAAGGGCAGTGCAGCCAGGGGCGAGAGTGAGAAGAATGGTGAAAAAGTCTTATGCACGAGAGAGGAAGAAAAATTGTTTCTCGAGGAAGAAGGAAATGAAACACTGTTGCAGGTTAAGTTTTTTTTAGGCAGCGGGGTTAAGAGGTAAGCAATACTACCTCGGTTCAGCCGAAGCAATACACATATATGCCTCGGTTCTACTCTCCCCGAAGCATATAGTCTTCAGAATAAAATAAAAAAGAATATGAAATGGTTATACGTCTCGGTTCCGCCATAAACATGGTTTCACACTGGTTCTAAATGAACTGAAGTCGTAGCTCTGCACAGACTTCAAATTTTAGAGACATGTTAGGGGGCAGGTGGACTTTTAGACATCGATTGTAGTATTAACCAAGGTAATGTGTCTTATATGCTTCGGTTCCCCTTGAACTGAGACGTATAAGTTTGTTTAAACTACAAAAATATCACCACATTTTGATAGACTTCAATTTCACCTAAACCGAAATCTATAGCGCTAGTTAAAAAAACAATTTTTTTACTAGTGATATAATCATGAAAAGAAATGATATATATTTCTATGGGGAATATATAAAGTTAATATTATTTTTAGTATAAGAACTATAAAATAAGTATTAAATACAGGATGATTGAAATACTTTTAATTTTATAATTTTATAATTTTATAAATAATTTTATAATTTTATAAATAATTTTATAATTTTATAAATAATTATATATATATATATATATATATATTTATGGAGAAACTGTATTGTGGTTATAATATTTTTTATGCCATTTGGCTTAAATCCTATTGTAGCATATCTGCATGTCATTTAGATTACTGTCTGGGGTTAGAAGTTGATGTTCGTGTTATTATAATCAAAATTGAAATAGAAGATAGAGGGAAGAGTGATCTTATAGGTTTGGTGGACATCAAAATGAATATTTATTATGATTATATTGTGATGTATTTCATCAAACATTTGTTTTGAATTTTTTTTAAAGTTGAATTATCTTTAAAATCATTTTCTTTAACAATCCATAAAAGTATTTTATGTTCGTGATTCTGAACAGAAATGACAAATTTATAAAATTGAATTTGACTTATTAAAAGTATAATTCTTGAAGACTATCCCCAAATCTTAAACTAGAATTCCCACAAATTTCTTTCCAATAATTTGAGTAAGAAGATCACCCTGTAACAATTAATATAATTCCACGCTGTTATTAAAAAATAATAAAAACATATTAAAAATAGAATCATAATTAAAAGGATTGTTTTTAGAATATTCTACTTTATCATTAAATAGAAAAGAGTATTAAAAATGTACTTGCATTTAATTCTGTCAGTTTTCTGTGACTACTTTTGGAAGTGAAAGAGTTATTTTGTTCTCCAATTTAATGAACAGTCCAAGTTGGTGACATTTCTTCAATTTATATGCGACGGTTACACTTTCCTAAGCTTACGTTAAGAAACAGAGGGTTCCTCACTCATTTCATATCTTAGTGTATCTAGCAGTGTGAAGAAAGAAGCACAATAATCTTTCATAGACATTGTTCTGTTTCAACAACTGTGTTCTCCATTTTTGCATAGTTTCTCAACTTCAACAGGTACCATCTTCATGACACTCATTTTTGTGTCTTTTAGCTCACTTCCTTTTATCTGTTTTATCCAATGCTAATGTTGATGTATGTTATGTTTATTGAATCTCTTCTTTTATACTCTTACCTGTTTTGTGTATGAAACAATGACAATATCTTATAACTAGAAACTCTTTTTGTTCCTTTGTTTTTATCTGTTCCTGATTGTCAATTTTATTTGTTTTGCTAAATGTTGATGCATGTTGATTCTTTTCATGTTTCCTTACTGAATATGGGTTTTAGAAGAAAAAAAAGTGATTTTCTGAACATTCATAAAACCATTGATATAAAAGAGAGAACTGTAAGAAGAACCATACTAATATTATGGTTTGGAATGATTTGTATTTCCGTGCAAATTTTCTAGTAACTTGTTTTAATAATATTGTTGGTGCTAATGTTTTGTAAGAGAAAAATAGGAGAATGGATTTCAATGGAAATACCGTGAGTACTGAATCAACTGTGGTAGCCAAAGGAAAAAGAGACGAAGAAAACACTGTGTCTGCTACTGACATAAATGAAGATCTCAGTATAGAAGTTTTCAAAATTTCTCTGCATGAAACTGAAATTCATCCCTTGAAGAGAAGACTAATTGTTCTTGATATAAATGGATTGCTAGCTGCTGTAGTTTCTTCTCCACCAAAGGATCGCAAACCTGATATAACCATTGGAAGGAGAGCAAGTAAGAATTGTTGTTTTTTGTTTTTTTATGAATTCTGTTTATTATGCTAATTTTGGTTATGTTTGAATTTGATTTCAGTATT